>JBBPCY010077117.1:22500-28052 GCA_037974405.1 Brachyalestes nurse | reverse complement strand
ATTTAAAGTTAACTCCTAAAGGAAAATGAGGCCTATTTGTTATCACCAACACGAATGACACTTTCCTCTCTTTCTCTCTCTCTCTCTCTCTCTCTCTCTCTCTGTCTCCCTCTCTCTGTCTCTCGCTCTCTCTTTCTCTTTCTCTCTCTCTAGTCTATTCGTGAGGTAACAGGGTATGTCCTTATAGCAATCAACCAGTTAGAACGCCTACCCTTGGAGAACCTGCGTGTAATCAGAGGAACATCTCTGTATGAAGAACACTTTGCTCTCGCTATTCTTGTTAATTACCAGAGGGAAGGGCCGCATGGCCTGCAAGAGCTTGGCCTTACACATCTAACTGGTAAACACACACACATGCACTGCACTCATCTCACAACTCCTTTTTCAAACAATACAACCAGCACACAAAGCCTGCCTCCCCCGCTGTATCCATAACAACAGGACACTCTGAGGGTGTGGTGCTAAATGGGAGTGAAAACATAAACTGACAGAAACCTTTAAAGGAATAGTTTGGCAAAAAATCTAATTTACTCAATTTTCCACTTACCCCAGATGTGGATAGGCAGCAAAGACATGTTTTGATTTCAGTTTCGGTTCTTTTCTTTCACACTGGAGCTACAAACCTAATGTTCCTAACCAATACTAGACATGAATGTTCACCCAAACCTTTTTCTCGAAATATAAGCCTATACCCAAATCTTCTCTCAGCTCTCTCAAACTGCATCCAGCTCTTCCATAAAGTGCCAAAGACTCGTCTGAAAAGCCAGAACTGGAATTGATTGATCTTAGATCCTATTGCTCCCTGTTTCTGGCAGTCAAAACTGGTTCTAGATCACCATCCCTGCTTCTTATGTGTTTTATTTAAACAGACCTTGTTGTCTAAAAAAGCTGCCCATAGTATTTGATTACACTGTGTCACTTTTTATAGCTGACAGTAAGTCACACTGTGTCCTAAACCACACTGTGAAGTCTATGCCACCCTAATGAAGAATTGGATGGGGTTTGAGTGGGTTGAAAGACATTTTGATGATGTATTCATTAAAAAGAACATCATTGACTGCCAGTATTTGTTAGCAACATTAAAATTGTGACTAATTCTAAACTAAAAAGCAAAACGTGTCTTGGCTGATTGACTACTTCCGCAATTAGATAAAAGTGAATACATTTCATGTTTTGCTGAACTACTCCTTTAATAGTGTCAATGTTTGTGATTGCGATCTGAATCTGGTCAAATCTGTGCAGCCAAACTGAAACATCTTCCTGGAAATTCCATTTTCTCTGCAGACAGCTGAGGTAGTTCAGACTGCTAATAGTGAAATCTGAGCAGTACTGGAGTGTATAGTCCATTCCACGTCTCAGAGTAGGTGTGTTTCTTTAGTGTGGCAGTTAACCGCCAGACAGACAGTTACAAAGACATGCCTGTGCCTGCTTCAGTCAATACTGTACAGCTACTAGGAAATATAAACAAAAGTTTCTATCACTTGCTGTATGTGGGTTTGCATGTAAGTTTGTAGTATCTGGGTGTGTGGGTGTTACTGAGTGAGTAACATCCTAATATATTCTTCCCTGATATGTGCTCTCAATTCTGAGTAAACTGGCTCTAAGTAAACTGATTTATTTCTTAAGAATGGCACGTAATGTCCCTATGAAATGTATTTTCTTCTGAAATCAAGGGTATCAATAGGGAGTTATCCCATTTGCAGCAGTTAGAGCGAATTTGTCAAAATTCTGTGCAGCTGCTCAAAAGTTTAAATATATATAGATTAATCAGACACATTTCACTTCAGTAAATGTTCTTACACATTGTATTTTTCTCACATTTGTATTGTGTGCACTTGCAGAAATTCTGGAAGGAGGAGTGCAGATAATTCAGAATAAGTTCCTGAGCTATGGGTTGAAGATCAAATGGCTAGACATTGTTAAGGACAGCGGAGCTGAGGTCATCATTAAAGACAATGGACCTGAAAGTGAGTGGAGTATTCCTTTCCTGTTGTGGTACACATTCTGGTAATCAGGGCTCTGAATCAGTTTAGCTGAACTGGACCTCAAAAGAAGTCATTTGTCATGATGTTCAGCAAACATGTCCATACATTTTAAGCAGGATAACCATATACTCTGTTGACAACATTTCATTTAAACTTATCATTTTCACTCATATGTGCCATGATTTTATTGTCACTGAGTGTGGCAGATGTTGCATAGTAAAGCCAGTTCGATCCAGGTTAGGATCTAGATTGAAATCATACTGGTTGTCTGTGGAAATCTGAAGAAATTAGACGCTTTAACCCATATGGACAACACAGGAAATTATACAGATGCTTTAACCCATAAGGACAATAAAATATACACTGAGAACCTTACTTGGTAAATCTAATATAGCTGGAATCATGGTGTAGTGCTGTACAGCGTAATACTTTCCTCATAGCTTATTTGACATGTGTTTTTTTTGTGTAGAACCATGTCATGAGTCTTGTGATGGTCTGTGCTGGGGACCAGAAAAAGAGGACTGTCAGACCTGTGAGTTTTTACACACACTCAAACACACAAATATACTTGTTTACTGTTCTTCAGTCTATGTCTCTTTCTTTCTCTCTACCATACATCACACACACACACACACACACACACACACACACACTCAAAAACACTCTCACACACACATTTACTGTTGTCTGTATGTCTCTCAGTGACTAAGATGGTGTGTGCACCTCAGTGTAATGGCCGCTGTTTTGGGCGGAGCCCCAGTGAGTGTTGCCATATCGAATGTGCAGGAGGCTGCACCGGACCCCTGGATACCAATTGCTTTGTGAGTTGTAAACATTCAAGCACACACGCAAGCAACATGTTTGTATCTATGGCATTGCAATAACAGACTGTAAACCTATATCTTGTTAATCTGTTGTTTTTAGCCTTGGGAGACAGCTGCAATGCTTTTCTTTACACACAATTCAGTGCATGAAGGACTTAATAAACAGATAATAACACTAATAGTGAGGATAATCATGTGTGTTGCAAAGCAGCATTGAAAATACTTTGTGTGTGTGTGTGTTTGTGTGTGTATGTGTTCAGGCATGTAGAAACTTCAACGATTCTGGTTCATGTGTGCCTCAGTGTCCACAGCGTCTCATCTATAATAAAGTGACGTTTAAACTGGAGCCAAACCCCAATGCGAAATATCAGTACGGCTCGGTGTGTGTGGCCCAGTGCCCTCGTGAGTCACATTCGATTTTAAACCTTCATTTAAACCGTTTCAGCAGCTACCAGGAAACTCAGCTACCTTCTGTCAATTAACTTAATATTATTCATGACATTGTTTAAATATATTTATTTTATTACAGTCATAGCCAAAACTATAAGATTTGTGATGGTTTTAATGATTTTTTAGGTTATAAGTGTTCTCTCTTTCTTTCTTAGTCAACTTTGTGGTAGATGGAAGCTCATGTGTTAGCAGCTGTCCTACAGATAAAATGGAGGTAGACAAGAAGGGGGTGAAGAGGTGTGAACCATGCGGGGGCTTATGTCCTAAAGGTACATACACATATACTAACACACACACACACACACACACACACACACACAGAGGAATCTCATTCCACAAAAAACACTTAAATAGTGTAACAGTTTCCGAGCTTTACTTTTTGCGAAGCTAATTTTCAGTTTCATCTCTCTCCCTCTCCCTTTCTCTCTCTCTCTCTCTCTCTCTCTATCGATTAATCTATCTCTCCCTCTCTCTCTGTCTGTCTCTGTGTCCGTTTGTCTGTCTACCTATCTGTCTAGTGTGTGAAGGTACTGGGTCACCCACCAGACAGACAGTGGACTCTACAAACATAGACAGTTTTATAAACTGCACGAAAATTCAGGGCAGCCTTCACTTCCTCATCATAGGCATTAATGGGTGAGTAGTTTTTAAAGGACCTCGATACTAATCTCAGTATCAAGTAGAGATTTCCACATGTTCCAAAAGCAAATGTCTAATTAACATTAAAATATGTAATAAATTAAATATTTAATATTAAAATTAGGGGTGTCAAGTGATTAAAAAATTAGTCTAATTGGTTACAAGCTGGATAAGTGGATAAACTAATGATTTTTAAAAGTCGGCTCCTAATATAATGGTTTCCGTGCCCATGCATACAAGGCATCTCAAGCCTGGGAGCGGGGCCTGTGCTGGCTCGCTTTGCGTTGAGGGAATATTTTACATGAGATGTACTCCAATGGTTATTGCATGAATTGCAGATAATGATACTCCTATCGATCATTCCATCTGTCCATTTTTTAAATGTGAAATGTCCATTCACTGGACCAAGCAGCGCGTTCTCTCCTTCATTTTACAGAGAACCTGTCGCCAGGACGAAGCCGGAATTGCATGTTAATTGATCGAAATTAGCACACAATTTGACAAACCGAATTTCAAATCAATATTAAGTTAGACTTATACACAGTTTAATTATGTTTAATGTATGAATTGAATTTTGCTGAAATAGGCGTTTAGGGAGATTGTATTGTTGTACTGTACAGTTACAGTACATGTATAGGAAAAGGCCTTGGTGAAGGGGTTTGTGAGCTCAATCAGTGTTATTTTCTCTCTCACCTACAGAGATCCTTATAACAACATCTCCGCTCTTGACCCCAAGAAGCTCAAAATCTTTAACACTGTCAGGGAAATTACAGGTTCGTAACTGTGTATGTTTGGAAAAATTGAGAAGTATTTGTTTCTTGTCTACAATGTATGACACTCATTTTTCTGCCTGCCAGATTTTTTGAGTATTCAGTCGTGGCCTGAAGAGATGCAGGATCTGTCGGTTTTCTCCAGTCTCACAACCATACAAGGTCGAACTCCCTACAAGTAAGAGCGGCTCTGGCCTTTAGTCTGTGACCTTGTAAAAATAATAATGACGGTCCATTTGTTTTAGTCCGTTTCTGCCCATTTCTTACTCACCTTAGCATGTTAATGTAACACTGATCAGACTAAATATATAACATCTACATAACTTGTGATGATTGTTGAGTTTTTGTTAACAGTGTAATTTACTTACCACTCATATTCTAAATCTAGTCATGTCTCTCCTTCCTTTTACTCTCTCTTTCCTTATCCCATTGTCCTCCCCCACCCCAAAAATCAGAGGAGGGACTGCAAAAAGGTAGGATCCATGTCCCGACTAACTTATATAATCTTACGAATTATTAACTGTCTCTGCTCTAATGTGTGATGCTGTACTGAAACCTTGAAAATACCTTTTTTCCCCCGTTGTTTTTGTTCTTTACACCATTTGAAAGTACTAGCTGCTCTTTACATTGTGTGAACATTTCATGATGAGTCGAACATTAGCAATGAGCCAAAATATTTTTTATGTAACATTTATTTTACTTCTCCAATAAAGATAACCTTTTTTGTTTAATTTTTTATACCAGTAATGATGATGGGTTAGGGTTAGGGTTAGGGTTAGAGGTAGGATTTCAAACATCAAATGAGCATGATAGTACATAGTTCAGCTTGTTTTTGCTAGCAGCACCACTAATACATTAATAATACATTACGTTCTGAACGGGAA
>JBBPCY010077117.1:0-17500 GCA_037974405.1 Brachyalestes nurse | reverse complement strand
ACACACACACACACACACACACGGATAGACTCACGCACGCACACACAAGAGAAAATGCACCCAGAACACGTCACTCCCTCTGTGCACACAGGCTAGTTTGTGTGTATGTGTGTGTGTGTGTGTGTGTGATTTTGTTTGTGTTTTTGAGTATAGTGAACTTGAATTTAAAAAAATCAGATTCCTGTTCAAATTTGTTAAAATAGGTATTGGTATTGCTTCACAAAAAACTATGCTTGTAAAAGTCGTTTAGTAATAGCTATTAATTAGGTCATTAACACCTTAAATATTATTAGTAAATAGTTATAATAATAAATGGTTACAATTGACCAGTCAGTGAACTCCCACTCCACCAATGACAGTGCCCCCTGCATAATCGATCAGAGGTCCTGTTCACCCCGGCGTTAAGATGTGCTGTGGATGGTTCAAAAGTGAGAATGTGTTTCCATTTGAATGTGTCTCCACATGACACCACGTACATGCCTAGCCTGCTGGAAATGAAAAAATCAATGATGCTTAATAAAATGTGTTATTCCATATGAAATGAGTGTTGCCATTAATATGAGTACATACGTCCATTTAGACGGAGGACATAAGTTCAGTTCCCTTTAGTGTGTCACAGGACACATTTGCATACACACTGCTAAAAGAAAGTGTCCATGTGGCCTAGACCACCTCTGAATGAACTAAGTTCATTCACTTGTTGTCAAAACTCTCTGCTTTTGCTTGGCTAACCCAGGACGCATAATAATGCCAAATGTAAATAAGGTCAAAATGTCTCTTGGGCTGTTTGAGATGTTCAAGATGTATTATTATGTCATTTTGAAACATCCCTGTATTATTACTTTAATAAATATTGCAACATTATTATTGTTATACTATCCAGTCCTAGTATCAGTAATCTGAAACTGTGATATTTGTAACACTATGTATATTTACTCTCTCTCCAGCCACCCCATGCAGTCAAGCTGCTGTCTGTACTGAAGTCTATGGCCCACCGAACTGGTCCTGATGCCTTTTTCACTTTCCCTGGGAAGAGTGCTGCGGTAAGCACATCCCTCAACTCCTAACCTTTAACGGCTGTGTACCTGGAGTTTATTATATATTGACATAATGCTAACTGCATCACACTCACCACAGACTATGTGGAAGTGTTCCGTGATGTCTAATATACTAGGTTGTGGTTTCTGACACTGTTATCTATAAACAGGAATGTTTCATGTTTCAGAGGTGTCTGATTTGTGCTGTTTGGTTTGCAGGCTATTGCCCTGCCGCCCATTGCGAAGTGGCCGTATCAGAACGGCTTCACCTTTCATACCTGGCTGCGTATGGATCCCATCAACAACATCAATGTGGATAAAGACAAGCCATACCTGTACTGGTAGGTCTCTCTCACACACACACACACACACACACACACACACGCACACAGTGGGGCCCAAATGTTTTATCACAAATTATGCTGCTGGACAGTTAATCAGACAATGTATTCCCCTTTTGCTTAAAGCTTCACAAGTTTGTGCAGAAACCTCTATTAAGCAGATCAGATCCACCTGAGAGTCTGAACACACACTTACTGTTCAAAGGCCTCAACATGGTCAGTGTCACGGATCTGTTTCAGTGTGACCCAGAAGTAGTTCAGAATCGGAAATATATCTTCATTTTACCGATCACTGATTACCAGCTTTCTTTAGTTTAAAATGTATTGCAGTTCTAAGACGTCCCGTTTTTTTCCCAGGATAATATTAAATATAAAAATCACAGAGGTCTCAGTCCCATACTTATTGTGCATACACATCACTATGCCAAAACTATGCATTGTTTATGCTGACCAAAATGCTTCTTTAGGATGACCAATGTGTTTTTTAGGATGTGAGGTTGAGCTTTTCAGAAGGCTGGTAAAAGAGATAGCATGCATCAGTTCATGCCAAGGTTTGGACATCCTAGTTTGAAGTTGGTACAGTGGGGGAAAAGCCCTAAATCTCCTAAAACTTCAGTTCTTTTCCTTTATTTGAACACACACTCTTGCATGGTCATATTTATGTAGGGCTTATTTAAAATAAATGGCAACAACTCACGATCGGCTTATGAAAGTACAAATTTAATAGAATAATAAATAAAACTTGTGGATTAGTAAGAGTGTTTCAGTTTCTTCCACTTGGGCTATATTTAAACATTCAAAACTAAAATGTTTTTTCAAAAGCCCAAGCCCTCCCAACAAAAAAAGAGAACACCCCTGCAAGTAGGGACGAACAGCGATACAGCCAGGGAACGTTAAGCCAAATGTCAACTTTAGAAACTTATCTCACGACGACTGAAAGGATATGTAAAGTCAAGACTGGCCAAAAGCGGATGGAAAACAATGCGACGGAGCAGAGACAAAAGCTCATTTCAAAATGTGCTAACATAAAATGGATCGTTTGCTTACTAATAACCAATAACAGTTGCAAATCTTTTTCATTAATTAAATTACAGACACTTTACAGCTTCTAACTGAGCTGTGTAGCAGCTTGGTGGCTAACTAACAGCACTAAAAACAAGGGTTTCGGGGCTCATTCCTCATTCCAACATTTTTTTTTTTTGTAATCATCAGAAACCATAAAACACTTTTTTTCTAAATCAGTTTTTCACGCTGATTTCAGATCTGCTTTCAGTTTTTTTCAGTCACATCAACTTCAGTCACATGAATTATGAGTAATATTAGATTTGCCATAGACTTGCATGCGGTTTTTATTAAACCGCAGGCACCAATCAAGTGACTGTTTCAATATTTTCAGTGTGAAGTCAGATAGGAGCACACTGTGGCATAGATATAATGATCAGTGTCAGTCAGCTACCACTGTTTCTTCAAAAACGCTCAGCATATGATTATTATCTGCTAATTATACCAACTATCATGCAATATAAAACTAGCTTCATCACAAAAACTGTACATGCTAGGGAAAAACTAAACAGATTTGAAATCAGCATGAAAAACACTACAAAACTCACATAAACTTATCTCTGATGATTTTGACCAGTTGACCTGTGTAATGTAAAGACAAAAACAATTTTGGGTGAAGTTTAACAATGTATAATTCATCTGCATTCTTGCACCATCAGACTAAATCGACTAGTCAAACTAATTAGCAAGAACATTAAGTGCGTCGTCACAGGAGTCGAGGTCAATATTGTATTCATTGAATTTGTGTTTAGTTACTGAGTATGTGCTTATTTGTTATTTGTTGGGTCTGTGGAAATTGCAGGAACACAGTATAAACCATTTATTTGATGAATTATAAAAATAATTTGGCCCCTAATCTGATGAGGGATGAAGGCCAGCAGGTGGTGCTGCTCTGCAATTTTCCTACTGAGCAGCTGTCAGTAGCTCCCTAAAACCCTTGATTAAACAACAAAAAACTCCACCTGACCTGGTGCCACAAAGTGGAGTTGCAAGATATGGACAAACTGCTACTTATTGCAAATATGATTCATTTCAATAAATTAAAGGGCTCAAATCATCACTTTTCTGGAATTAAAAAGGCTTAAAGTCTGTAAAAATTGTTTCAAATGGTACATTTACTCCACACCCATCCACACGGTCCCTATATAAAGTAAAGTGGCCTCTTATAGTCACACATGGACATACCACATCACACAGTGTGAACAATGTGAAATTCTTTCTGTGCATTTAACCCAGTCACCAAGTAAAGCAGCAGGCTGCCAGTGGGGAGCAGTGTGTGGGGACGGTACCCTGCTGAAGGGTACCTCAGTGGTGCCACTAGCAGTGTTGGGATTCGAACCCACAACCTTCCAAGTGCAGGGGCAACTCCCTAACCACTAGGACACCAGCTGCCCTTATGGAAAATAAGCTTTAAAAACAGCCTGCTTTCAAATCATGGCGTTGTAATAGGTCACCCTGTCAGACACACTGTGATTGGTTAGAGGCTCATTTGTATATTGCTGCATTCTGTGATAACAGTATTGCAGAGACCGATATCACGATAATGATTAACAGATGATAAACAGAATGTGTGAGAGTAACACACTGTAAGTGTGTGTGTGATATAAAACTTGAAGTCCTGCAGGTTCTCTTTAGCCTGAATGGGGTTTCTATCATCCTTCTGGAAAGACCACAGCAGCTTTACAAGAACGCCTGGATAAAATAACTGAAATTTTGACCAGCAAACTTCTTTAATTCCCAGTTTTGAGCTGTATCATCTGAAAAGCTTCCCACCTAAACACATAGTCTGTAGGTCGTGGCACACTTTAACCCTTCAGTGCATAGCGTCACATGGTTACACCACCTGACTACTTTTCATTAAAGTCGCTTGTGGAGTGGTTGCACCACCTGACAACTTTCCTTTAAAGCGTAGTGTCACATCAACTGACAAACAGAGCACCGTACAGGACACTCAGGAGCACACACTCGCTGTACAACAAAACTTGTTACACAACTGTTGTACCACCTGACACGCATTAAAGCAACACAAGCAAACAAGCCTGGCTGTTATTTTGGTTACGCGCCTTTAAAGCCATCTTAATCACGGATTTATCTTCTCCCTTATTCATTCATCACTACTATGGCACAGTAACTACAGCAACCACAGTTCGTTGTATTGTACAATAAGGAGATATTGTATCTTTATTTTAAAAAGTGGAGGCATTTATGCAAGCCTGAAACTTCTGCTCTGAATCTGCAGTTCTGCAGTCAGGCGGCGCAACTAGAGCGAATACAAGAACAATTCACAGCATAAAGTAAATTGATTGTTGAAATTTAGTGTGGAACGCTGGAGCATGAGCAAACAAAACTCAGCTGATTGAACTGTTAAAAACCTCTCGCTAAAGCACTTCCGCTCAGAAGACTGAACCCAGGACCAACACTGACGCTGACCTGGAGACCTCGTGCAGGTTCTAGCATTTGTGTTTGACTAGTGTTCAGCATCACAACGTGCTCCAGACCTACCAGCTGCAGTCCTGAGTGAAAGGAAAAGCTCAACTAAACATGCTAATGGGGCTAACGGCCAACGCAAAGTTAGCATAGGCAATTTGCAAGGCTCCATTTGCATAACAGGCATCAGGCCTGTTCATTTTTAACCACTGTTAGCAACAGTTAGCTAACATGTGCTGCCTTTAATGTTTTACATTAAATGTTGTGCTAGCTAACATATGTAGCTTTTAATGCTATGTTAGCTAGCATACAAACATATGTTATCTCATATATGTAGCCTTAACTGTTGTGTTAGCTAACATATGTAGCCTTTAACAGTGTGTTAGCCATCATATTTACCATAATTGTTGTGTTAGCTAAAATATGTAGCCTTAATTGCTGTGTTAGCTAACATATGTAGCCTTAATTGTTGTGTTAGCTAACATATGTAGCCTTTAACACTGTTACCCATCACACTTACCTTAATTGTGTTAGCCATCACATTTACTTTAAATGTTGTGTTAGCTAACATGTGTAGCCTTTAATGCTATATCAGCTAACACATATAAATGTAGATGTTATCTAATAGATGTAGCCTTAACTGTTGTGTTAGCTAACATAAGTAGCCTTAAATGTTGTGTTAGCTAATATATGTTGCTTTTAAACATATTTACCTTTATAGCCAAACCAGAATCACTGGCTAGATACAGTACAGCGCTGAACAATCCTGTCCAGGAACACAAGCGGTCAGTGAAGTCTCAGGGTTTGGTACAATGCGACGCGGAAAACATTTTTTTTAGCCTATTAGTGGGAAATATGGTCTAGATACAATATAATCAGTGTTAGAACAGTTTCTCACACTGCTGGGGTTAAAATCTACAGGATGGAGGATATCTAATGTGCTAGTGGGCTGGATGTCTACACCTTCTTAGACTGGGAGGGTTTCTTGTTTAAGGGTGGTTCTACCTGGGTTCTATCCAGGTTCTAACCTAGGAAAGAGCAAAACGTGCTTTAAGAAGGTGTTGCTCTGCAGAAAGTCCCTTAGGAGCACTTTGGCCAGATCATACTGGTACATAAATACTGCATCTACACACACTCACACGCACGCATTTAACTAAGGCTAATAAACACATGAATGCTTGCCCGCCTTTGGTGATAAAGGAATAACACATTCATCATCATCACCACCATCACCACACCATCATGGTAATGATACTTTAGTCTGTAAGTAAGGTTGGAGCTCTAGCCATGTGTGTCTGTGTGTGTTCAAGCGGGGCTCAGAGTACATTCAGTATCAGTTAGTTCACATGTCTGACCCCAAGAGTCTCCTCTTCATCCACTCACTTCATCTGAAGCTCTCTCACTCCACCTGTATAAACAGCAGAGAAAGAACACACACACACATTCAGAAAACAGCTTGCCTTAAAACGATAGTCCCTCAGCAGAAACGGCTTTGCCTCTTCATCTATAGTGCTAAAGCTACGACGCTAATATAGCTAATAATGTAAGCTTACACCCCAATAGTTAGCACATTGTCCATCAACAGTTAGAACCGCATACGCCACCAGTTAGAACCAGGCCTGAACCACCACACAGTCTATTATCATTTAATTAATGTCCCAGTTGGTGGGGTTTACATTACTTCACATATTAGCATTACTGAGCAACAGCAGGGGGGAGGTGAGTTCCAGGGCTGTGGTCTCCCTCTTCTGACTTCACCTCACGGATGAAATGTAATGTATGTGTGAGTCTATGTGTGTGTGTGTATGTGAGTATATATGTGTGTGTGTACATCTATACCCCTGGTCTTTATTGAGTGTTGTGTTTGGGGTGTTGGTACTGGGGATGTGTGTGTCTATATGTGTATGTGCGTGTGAGTATATATGTGTGTGTGTTTGTTTGCATGTGTACCTCTGTACCCCTGGTCTTTACTGGGTATTGAGTTTGGAGGGGTTGGTGGTGGGGATGATGTTCTCAGTGCTGGGGCTGCACACCCCCTCGATCAAGTTTTTATTGCAGTCTCCCAGCGTGGTGGGGGGAATTCTGGGATACGCCACATGACCCGTCAGGTCCAGCAGGTCCTCCAGTGCCCGTGTGTTACTCACACCGTTCTGCTGCATGTCCGCCACCGGAGAAAACTCCGGAATGGAGATCAGCTCCTCCTTCGACACAGGGCTAATAAGACATGAGAAGATAGTCTCAGCAAACCCCCCTGAAACCCCTGACATTTAATCTATACATTTATTTAAAAAGAAGCCATGAAAAAAGATCCTTTTTGGTTCCATGGTGAAGCAGCAGTCTGAACCACGCCCACCTGTGGCCTCACCTGACTTCCATGGACTGGACCTCGTCACTTGCTCCACACCTTTTGTCTACAGCCTCCAGGTTAATGAGAGGAGGCGGGGCCTGTGATACAGGCAGAGGCGGGAGCGAGGCGGGGCTGCTTTCTTTCAGCACCATCTTTGATGTCGCTTGCGATGATGTCTGTTTAATAATAACAGATTATATGAATTATTATAACTTATTATCTGTATACATTTTAAATACATAGTAACTACATAATTAAAATTATGTAGGCAAAAAAATTTACAAAATAATGTAATGTTAACTTTCTTTACCTGGATGATGGACACCTGAGAGCTCACCTGGTTTCCCTGTGTGTTCACCTGAGGGTTGTCTGGAGCCTTTACACTGCGGTCCTGCGTTGGAGGCCGGACCTTCACCTGCTCGGACACAGGGCTCCTCACTTTCACCCCCGGGGAGACCAGGATAAGAGGGGATAGCTGGACAGGTGCTTCTACCTGGGCAGGTGCTTTTACCTGAGCAGGTGCTGCAGGTGCGTCTACCTGGGCACATGATTTTACTTGGACAGGTGCTTCTATCTGGGCAGATACCTTTATCTGAGCGGGCACTGCAGGTGATTCAGATGCCTTTACCTGAGCAGGTGCTGCAGGTGTTACAGGTACTTTTGCCTGGGCATGTGATGCAGGTGCTTTTGCCTGGGCAGGTGCTGCAGGTGTATTTACCTGAGCAGGTCCTGCAGGTGTTGCAGGTACTTTTATCTGAGCAGGTGATGCAGGTGTTGCAGATGCTTTTGCCTGGGTAGGTGCTGCAGGTGTATTTACCTGAGCAGCTTTTGCAGGTGTTGTAGGTGCTTTTGCCTGGGTAGGTGCTGCAGGTGTTGCAGATGCTTTTACCTGAGCAGGTGCTTCAGCCTTGGTAGGCACTGCACCCGGAGCATCTACTTTTTCACTCTTCTGTGGAGAAGGTTGGCTGTTTTGTTTCTGAGTGCTGTTTTCATCTGTGGGCTTCAGCTGGGTTACCTGCACCTTCACCTGGTCACCGTCAAGTTTCACCTGCCCCCTCTCTTCTCTCTGCTGTGGAATCTTCCCACTTCGTATCTGTCCGTTTGGTGAGGGACTCTTCAGCTGCACCTGTGTGGGTGTGTTTGCTCCCTTGCTCACGTTGGAACTCTCCGCCTTCTTCTCTGCGCTCTCCAGCTTACCGACTGGCCCCAGTACCTGAGGCTGCACCTGGCTGTCTGGACTGGAGCCCACCTTGTTGTTGTTGGTTGGAGTCTTCACCTCACCATTCACCTTTGAGTTAAACTGGATATCACCTAAAAATACACAGAACTATTCATTAGTGAATGGACAAACCAACTAGCAACACCCTAGCAACTACCTGGAACACAATGCACCCTAGCAACCACCAGAGATATCTAGCAACTGGTAAGCATCATTCTAGTAACCACCTGGGATACCACAGAAATTGATCAAGAACATGATGGCAAACACCTTTAGCAACCACCCATGTACACTGAATGACAACACCATAGCAACCATCTGACATTGCTTTAGCAGTATAACCACTCGGCATTATTTAAAACGTTATTCTCTAGTCAGTATATTATTTATTTATTAAACTATTCTATCTGTTCTGCTTTACTGCTATTATCCAGAGTTCTATTCACATCGCTCCGAGACAATAAAAATCATATCGCTCCCTATGGTTCCTGTAGTGTATTGCAGTCTGTCACAATGACTGTATAGATCATTATATAGCATTATACAGAATATTATATAGCTTTATAGACTGTTTTAGCTTTATAAAGTACTATAGAAAAGTATAGAGCTTTAAAGAGTTTTGTACAGTATTATAGAACATTATAAATTGTTTTCTGCAGCTGACGGGCATTGTGTTCCCAGGTGAGGCTAAAAATAACTCCTGATCAATATTGCTGACTCCCTGCCTCTCCAAGGACGTTTATGAGGTTCTCTGTGACTGGTGGGTCCTCAGAACCCCTAGAGATGTTTCACTGATCCCTCAGCATCTGCAGCCAAGTCAGCGCTGTTTTTCACCAGCTGGGGTCACATGTTTTAAAGATAAAGCCCTGTCAGCCCATCATTGTTATCACTGTTATCGGTACTGTCATACTGATACTCTTTTATTCTCTCTCTCTCTTTCTTTCTCCCTCTCTCACACACACACACTTTCTCCTCTCTCTCTTTCTCATTTTCTCTTTCACTCTTTAATCCCTCCCTCTTATTTTCATTCTCCCTCTTTGTTTTCCTCTGTCTCTTCTCTCTCATTTTGCTCAATTCTTTTTCTTCTGTGTTCTTTCCCTTTCCCTCTCAAATTATCTCTCTC
Organism: Brachyalestes nurse; assembly: GCA_037974405.1. NCBI lineage: Eukaryota > Metazoa > Chordata > Actinopteri > Characiformes > Alestidae > Brachyalestes > Brachyalestes nurse. Next base: position 7,944 of record JBBPCY010077117.1, on the reverse strand, counting down.
TCATTTTCCCTGCCCCCTTCTCTCTCTCTCTCTATTCTCTATCTCACTCTCTCTCTCTGAACTGAAAGTGGTGCATGGTGGTTTAAATTTAGTCCTAAATGTCCTTGAACTAATGGCCTTCAGCACCAGCTCATCTATACCTGATCCGCCCCAGAGACCCCTGCAGCCAATCAGCATGCAGCACTGCAGCACACATGCACACTGCACACACTCCAGCACATACACACACACATATACACAAACAACTGCTGCCTAAACAAAACATTCTCCACTTTTTGATGTTGTGGCTGTTTCATAAATAATGGATCAATGGAAAAACCTACATTAGTAGTTTTATATGAATTAAATGTAGCTATAATAGTTATAGCTACATTTAATACATCTAAAACTACTAATGTAGTTTTATACACACAGTCTTATGTTTGTGTCTTTGTGTGTAAGCTTTTTTAACCTCAGAGACAGAGAGAGACAGAGCAAGAGATAGAGATAGAGAGAGAGAGAGAGAGACAGAGAGAGAGAGAGAGAGAGAGAGAGAGAGAGAGAGAAAAGCAGTATTAATGGTGAACTGACCTGGCGGAGAGAGTTGCTGTGATGGAGGCGACTGAAGCTCCAGGCTGTCCTCTCTCTGTGGAAACACACACACACACATCATTAAAGCTACTGCTGTTATCCTCACTCACTTCCGCTCCAGTTTCTTTCTCTGGCACAAATCAACCCCATTAAAGTTACTCTCCAGGGCCTGAGAACAGGTACCTCCACCGACAGTCCACCAAACTCAAATTCCACCAAACTCCACTAAACTCCACCCACAGCCCACCAAACTCCAGTGAACTCCACCCACAGTCCACCAAACTCCACTGAACTCCACCGACAGTCCACCAAACTCCTCTAAACTATACCCACAGTGCACCAAACTCAACTAAACTCTATGCAGAGTCCACCAAACTCCACTAAACTCCATCCACAGTCCACCAAACTCCACTGAACTCCAATCATAGTCTACCAAACTACACTCACCTCCACCCAGTCCACAAACCTCCACTTACTTCCAACAGTTGATATGTTTTTAACTGGAATTAACTGTCTATAGTGGAACAATAGTGATGTATGAATTTCTCTGCAGCCCAACCCTGATTTCATGACTGATGAGTGGAAGAGCGTGAAAAAGAAAGAACACTGGGGTTGAAAAAAACAAAACATTTCACATTAAACAGCACCTTCATCTCCCCATCACTCCTCCTCGTCCTCTTCATGATCTCCTCAATTCTCTGCAAACAGAGAGATCCACACATCACGTAGAACCAGCAACCCGTACACACTGGGTTTGCTGTAAACTTTACAGCCAATATACCATTTATGATAAAGTTTACAGCTGGGGTAGAGTTTACTGTAAACTAGTGTTTAGTGTAAAGTTTAGTGTTTAGTGTAAAGTTTACAGATGGTCCAGTGTTTAGTGTAAAGTTTGAAGCTGGTCTAGTGTTTAGTGTAAAGTTTACGTATGACCTGGTGTTTAATGTAAAGTTCACATATGACCTAGTGTTTAATGTAAAGTTTACAGCTGATCTAGTGTTCAGTGTAAAGTTTACAGCTGATCTAGTGTTTAGTGTAAAGTTTACAGCTGGTGTCACATTTGTGTCTGTAGTGTGCTAATGGGGTTTAACCTTTTTCCTCTGCTGTCTCTCCTGCTCTTCCTGCTGCTTCATCAGTTCTCTCTCCACCCGCTGTCGTTCCACACCTCTCTGTCCCACACACACACACACACACACACACACACACACACAAAGTTGAGAGTGAAAAAGGCTTTTCCCGTAGAACACCCCAGAGCACTGCAGCACCAGCGGAACATTCTGGAATAAAGCAATGCCGGGAGACTTTATTGCTCTATAAACTATGTCCTGCATTCAGTCATTCAGGTCGAGAAGAAAATCCATAAATACTCATTACTGGATCCGATTTTCTGAAATATATCATTTAATCTACTCAATGTGTCAATGAAATGACAGACGGACAGGCAAACATTGTTTTTGCACCAACAACCAAACTATAAAGAGATTAGGGGATGCCGAATAATTTTGCATAGTACTGTATATACAACTGTCCACACTGGCGGTCTGCAGAGGGTCTTGTTATCCTATTAATAACATTCTTACATGTTTACTATGAATTTGTTTTGGTCACTTTCAAAACTATCTGGTCCTCTTGCTGAGGATAATGAAGCTAGCAAAGCTAACTAGATGCATTTCTACGAGAAAATGCAACGTTGGCATGGTTGCTATAAAACTAGTGTTTGGAGACAAAACAAGAAAGTGTGTTTAAAAAGGCTCATACAGAGATTGAAGCCGCGCCTCTTTATTTAGTGCCACGTTTACCACGGAACCGTGGAGGGCACATTAACTAGCTGTCTATTTGCCAAGCCATTTATGGTTAAGGTTGGCTGAACACGGGGGGAGCAAACCACTCTCGACCAAAAACAGGTGGGAAAAGCGTGTGTTGCTGCATTCATGGGGTGATTATTTTTATTGAACCACAACAGACAGTGACACACGTCTTTTTTATAACTGACCTGAGCTTTAGTGTCTTAAAGTCTGTTCATGTGTCTGCTGTGTTTTTAGCTCTGCAAGATTGGTTTGTTGCTCCGCACTTTGTCGCTTTACAGCAGCCATAGCCATGAGGTCACAGCGTTCGAAGATACTTTCCCATTAACACCCTCAAAGTGACTCACCCCACTGCTCTCTCGCCCAATACATTATGGAGGGGACTTAACCACAAAAAATAAATTTTTTACATGATTGATACTCAGTTCCTGATCAACCAATCAAAGATCTGAATACACTGGATATTAAAGAACATTGTAGCATCAGAATTTTGTGCAAATTTAATACAGACTCGAACAAAAAGCAGTTCCTTTTTTGGCCATAAAGTGAATAATATAAAAAAAAAAGCTTAAGACGACCCTTTATACAAAGCTATAATATTGAATCTAAAATGTGGAGGGTATTCAGCTCTGAAAGCACTTTATCCTCTCTCTACATCTGTACCTCCTTCTCCACTTCCTCCCTCCGCCGCTCCTCCTCTTTCTCACGAACTCGCTCATCCGCTCGCTTCTGAACCGTCTGCTGGTCTGCTTTCAGCCTTACACACACACATACACACACACACACACACACACACACACATTCTTTCAAAATGAGGAGAAAGAGAGAACCACACTACCCACACGGAGAGAGAGGACAGTTATACTGAGTGATGGGGAGAGGGAGGACCACCCTACCCACTCAGAGAGAAAGAGGACAGTTATATTGAGTGATGGAGGGAGGACAACCTATTTCATATACCCACACTCATCTAAACTTCATTCCGTGATGAGTCACACACACAAACACATACCTCTCCTGCTCCTCCTGCTCTTTCCGGACTCGAGCCAGACGCCGTCTCTCCGTCAACAGACGAGATGCCTCCTCTGCGTCTGTCGTCCCAACAACAGCCTTCGTGGTCGGGGTCGCAGGAGAACGGTCTGTGAAAAAGCAGAGAGAGGAAAATAAGATCATATAAAATCAATAAAGTACTGATGAAGTGGAGTTTGGTGCAGAAACTGGAGGAGATGTGATGGTGTGAAGAGCAGAGCGAACAGAATTTGTGACACTAACCCATGTTGCGGTGTGAGGAGGGTGAATCGCAACACACCCCTTCCCGTATAACTCCTTCCCGTATACAGTTCCCGCCCGGAAACATACGATTTTCGCCGTAAAAGGAGGATTTTCACGTCAGTTTCATTTCTTTAACCAATTGCTGAGGGTCTTGATGTTTCAAAGAGCCCTCCCACAAGTTTACAAACATACAAGCACAGACGGACTCTTTGTTTACTGAATTGATTCGCTGTGAGTACATGTAAGTTATGACACTGGGCTTAAAAGTGTGTATAAGCTGGCTGTGTTGTGATAAAACTACGTTGGAGTTTCTGTGTAATTGTTTTATTGTGTTTTGAGCGGGTTTTGTGGCTCCAGACAGCTGGGCGGAGTGTTTGAATGGAGCAGTGAACCGAGAGACATGCTGACTCCTTCGACTCGACTCCTCGTGCGGTTCACCGAAGCCTTGTCCTCAGTATGAATGGAAAGGAAGCGGTATTTAAGTTTATTGGTTTATAATTTTGTGGTAAAGATAAGATGTCTCCTCAGAATTTTTCCTCTCCTCCACCGCAAATGAATCGCAATACAAACCGAATCGTGGGTCAAAAATAGTGATGTGTCGTTACATTAACCTGCTGCAACTTCAGTCTGAGCGAGAGAATAACATTAGCGGTTGTTTTGAACAAAATGCTGCTCGTTTGGAGATACTACAGTTTGGAAACGCCGAAAAGCAAGACGGCTACTTGCAATATGTGTAAAGCCAGCATGCAGAGTGGTGGAAATACAGTTGCATCGTACAATACAACAAATTTAATCAAGCACCTGCAGAAATCTCACGACAAAGAGTACCAGGAGTTTATGCTAGGAAACGGGAAAAGACACCAGGCAACAGACGCTCGTTGACATTTTCCAAAAGCACAACAAATTTACAGTAGACAACCCAAAAGCAAAAGTAATATCAGAGAAGACTCTTAGCTCTCCCTCAAGAACTCTTTGGGCTTCTTTCAGGGGCTATTTTGTGTGTTTTGTTGACTGTTTTTGCCCTCTCCCCCTCTCTCTATCTCTCAAAACACGACGAGGCTAAGATGCAGAAGTGGTTAGATAACACTCTGCCCATGTTGTGTCTCCAAATTCACGATTTTAAATTTATTAGGTTTGCACTATATTTTTTAGCACAGTTGTTGGTGCTAAATGAACATAATACTTGAATTTAGATGATTCAGTCAAGATTGTTGTTTTTGATATTTACCCATTTTTACAGCTGTTGCTGCTACCTTTTTGTGAAGTGTGACATAATTAAAATCAAGGTAGTATATTTAATATGTATATATATATAGTATATTTTTTGCTCTTCTAATAAGTGCTTAGTAGTTTTATTCTGTGATGTAACCTTACTAACAAACAGCACAATTTCAGCAAAAATAATGCTAATATTAAAGTAAAAAGTCTGTATCCGTATCGGCAGTCATGTGTCGGAATCAGATCGGAACTGGAAAAACGCGGATTGGCCCATCACTACTTGAAATACATTAAATTATGTGAAACTTACATACAAATGGCCAGTTAGTTCAATCTTAAATACAGTACCCATCTCAATTTGACAAAAAGATCCAATCTCTGATTGTATGTATGATATTTATAAACTTGCAGTGAAATATGTTGTCTGTAGCAACTGTTCTCTCTCCCTCCTGTCTCTCTTTCTCTCTGAGTGTGTGCTGGGCAGTTTTTTATACAGAGCATTTGCCTGGTTTATAGGTGCTTTCTCCAGAAGTGATATTCTGGATGCAGAACAAATATCAGCCAAACAAAATCTTCATTTGTGTGGAAATGGAGAAGACAGCCCATCCTCCAGCATTCTCCCTCTCAGCTGTTTCACTTCTCTTGTTCATCATCCTGCTTCCTTTGCATTGAGGGCATGTTTGTGCCTCAACAACCAATTATGATGGTATTGTTATTTTTTGTTTGTTTGAAGTAACAGGTCTTAAATCTTAATGAATTAAATCTGGATGCAGATCTCCAATCAAAATTACCCACCAGCTTTATTTAACAAACATGGGGGCGTGTCAAGTCAAGTCAAGTAGGTGTGTTTAAGGTTAAGAGCATAAGCAAACCTTACATTAGATTTTTCTCTACGGATGTATATGGGAGGGAGTTAATTGCCGAAATGGCAAATATATACCATTTTGATGCAAATGAACACTATATGGTCAAAAGTATGTGGACCCCTTCTAAGTATTTAGTTCAAGTGATTAACCATGGGTAACAGATGTATAAAATCAAACACATAGCCATACAGTCTCTGCAGACAAACATTGGCAGTAGAATAAGTGTGAAATTCCAGTAAGCTGCCGCTTGAGGCCACCATTGGTCATTTATGTTGGACTTTTATTGTGAAAAAGATGGAGTTTTAACTAGTATTAGTCACAGCTGGGTTCTGTTAGGTTTAAGGGCTTGTGTTTGTTTATTGGTTTTGGGGTTTTGTTGTGTAGGTATATAAAGGGTTTGTGTTTATGTTTGTGTTGTCGGTCCACATGTGCGTTACTGCACCCATCTCTTTCGTGTCTTTGTTTATAGTCAAGCCCTCGTGCCGTTTGTGTTGATAAGTTTTGAATAAAAATGTGACAGTAAGTCATATTGAAAACTCAGTGACTTTATATATGGCACGTTCATCTAATACTACCTTTGCCACACCCATGGGTAACAGGTGTATAAAATCAAACATATTTGCAGCATGTATTTTGGTTAAATTGTATTTTGTGATAACTGCATGAAAACTCGTGAGACCGGGCTGCTCAGTCATACTGTTTTACCTTGTGTACAAATTGTGACAAACCCATATAAATTAATTATGGAGTCCCACGGGAAATGTACATTTACATTTGGAGATATACGAAGGGAAGCTACAACAGCAAATGTTAGCCTAGAGCAGCGGTTGGCAACTTTTTAGCACGTTTTAGTGATTTCCCTGCTCAGAAGCTCCTGGTTCACCTCACCAGTTAATTGTCAGGTTTAGTGAATGTGTTTGAGGAGAACTACCATCAAACTGTGCTGGACCAACCCTCCAGGGCCAGAGTTGGACACCCCTGGTGTATGGGTTCAGTTTGGAAACCATTCTGTTAAAAATGACACTTTGTCGCCCCCTGTAGGCTCACTGTGGTTCAACATCCTGCGGGGGCTGCTGGAGGTGCTGGGCGGGATGGTGGCCGGCGTGCTTTTTGCCCTCCTTCTCCGTTATTTCCCCAGCAAAGACCAGGTGAGAGCACCTGCAGGACTCTTATTAATATTAACATGTTCACAGAATAACAGTATTGAGATTTAACTGCCACACACTGAGATTGTGATTAGTTTTGGTGTATTAAAGGGCCCATATCATCACTTTTCTGAAACTAAAAAGGCCTGAAGTCTCTAAATACTCATTGCCACGTACACACTGTCCATATGTGGAAACTAAGCTGCAAAAACAGCCCATTTTCAAATCAGTTTTTGTGATCTCACACCACCAACACATTTCCATATGTCTCCTTATTTGGCGTGCAACAGTTTAGCCCCACCCATTCATGTGCAAGTTTTGTAATCTACGACAGCCAATCAGAAAAGAGTGAATTTACATATGTTAGCCTAACAGCCTGATTAATTCTATGGCTGGAAAATAGTGATGTAAGAATGAATCATGATGAATTACGAAAACAGTAAGAAAAAAAATAATGAAAATGTAAAACGCCTCAGCCAGTCCCTGTCCTTAAAGATTAAAGATTAAAATATTTAGACTTTTGTTTGATTTCATGAAGACCTCGATTCATCAGAACACCCAGTCACTCACCTGGAGCTGTGATTGGTCGCCCTGTCAGAAACACAGTGATTGGATGCAGTCTCAGATACATATTTCAGATATTAATTCATTTCAGTATTACTGAGACTGATATCGTGATAAAGATGGAGCTCTGTAGTTAAACCCTGCCTAGTTTCTCTTTTTTCCTGAAAGTGACTGATGGAAATGTGAGTCTGAGGCTGGTGTGTGTTTGTCCTGGTGCAGGAAGCTCTGCCGGTGAAACGCTCCTTCCTGCTGCTGGGGCTGGCGGTGTTTGCCGTGTTTGGCAGCAGCGTGTTGGGGTTCCCGGGTTCAGGAGGACTCTGCACACTGGTGCTGGCCTTCCTGTCCGGGGTGTGGTGGAAGAAGGCCAAGGTCAGAGTCCCCATGACACATTTCCCTTCTCTCTGTTCTTAAACAGGACTTTATTATTTTCTCTCTGTTCTTAAACAGGACTTTATTATTTTCTCTCTGTTCTTAAACAGGACTTTATTATTTTCTCTCTGTTCT
>JBBPCY010077110.1:0-28057 GCA_037974405.1 Brachyalestes nurse | reverse complement strand
TCCTGTTTTTGTTTTGTTCCAATACACACAAAGAGAATAAACATGTGTACAGCAAAACATGTGTTAATGCAATACTTGAGAAATACTGTGAGAAATACTTGATTTTCTGGAAAAATTTCAGGGGTACCAACAATTTTGTCCACGTCTGTATATGAAAGTAATGTAAAGTGATGATGATGATCATGATTATTATTATTATTGTTATTATTATTATACAAAAAATGTCATATTGGCATTAATGCTATGCATATCCTGGCTTAAGTATATTATATTAGACAAGTGTTGCATCAACACCAGAGGAGAACCTTAACAGATCCAAACTTTATGCAAAGCTGCTGATTGGAATATGCACAGAATGTATGGGCTGTTCGCTCACTAATGCATGGAATGTATCATAGTTAGCTAATGATCTGACAGGAATTTAGCATAACATTGCAAGACAACAGGGCGTGAGACATCCAGAAGCATACGCTGCAAAAAAACTAATTTTCAAAGTGATGCCAAGCAGCTGAAGAAAAGTGCAGAGGTGGGCGCTGCCCTGTCAAGGTTGGCAGCCTGGCCATGTGCCCAAAAAGCCCTCTCTCTGTAGTGTTGCCAGAAAATGCGGGAGTTTCTCCAAACATGGCAACCTCAACTGCAAGCACAGTGCATATGGGAAAGACAGAAGGAGGGAGCTGGAGAGACTTATAAAAAGAGGAGTGGGAGGCCATGAAGAGAGGCATGAGAGAGAAAAGAAAAAGAAGAGAGAAAGCCTGGAAAGCTGGAGTTGTTACACTATGAAGTTTATGCATGTGTGTGTGTGTGTGTGTGTGTGTGTGTGTGTGTGTGTGTGTGTGTGTGTGTGTGTGTGTGTGTGTGGTGTGGTGGATGTGAGCCCTAGGTAAAAGACTGGCTTTTCATGTTAAATTTCTTCTTTCCTATGTTTGTGTGTGTTTTGGTGGAGGTGGGTGGGGGTGCACAGCCTGGGAGTAAACCCAGAACACAGAGCTTGCTTCCAAACCTGCACACAGCATCCAAAATATCATTAAAAACTGAAATGAAGGAGCCCAGAGAAAGAAGAGAGAGAGAGGGAAAAGAGAAAGTGGGAGAAGGATTGGAAGAATAAACATGGAAAACTAAGTGGGAAATACAGGGATTTTTTGTGACCATAATCTAGTGGATTATGCCAATGAGACAGCACACAAACCCCCATGGCAAGTTTTTCATTCCTTGTATTTTTTTTACGTGTCTTTTCTTTTTTTATGTGTTTCAGTAATTTATTTGGTAATGGCACCTCATACATTAGCACATCTATGCTTATCTTTGGCACTGACAACCAGTACAGCACCCATCCCTAAAACCCTGCTGTGCTCTGACTTCCATAGAAGAGAAAGAAAGAGACAGAGAGAGAGAGAGAGAGAAACAAAACAAACGAAAGCAGCTTGTGGTCTGTGGGTCCATGTGCTGACCCAGCTGGAAACCATCTCATCTCCTTTGGAGTGGTCAGGGGCATCATGGGAAGCGCGCAGGCGGGCACAGCACAGGTGTAGCAGTGAGTGGGGTGGCAGGAACGAGAGCAGCTCATACACAGGGCCTTTCGCCCTCTCTCCCTCTCTCTGTCTCTCTCTGTCTCTCTCTCTCTCTCTTCCTCTCCAAATTTATCTGTGCTTCAGCTGATGGAAATAGCGATGTGATTTTCTCCGATCTTTCTGAAGTCAAAAGCATTTTTAATGTGATGGGGACGCATCGGTCTACGCGTGGGGGCGGGGATTTTGGGCGTGGGGCGGCGTTTGGGTGAGTGGGTGGATGAGTTGCTGCGTGAAAAGTCTCGGTTCCTTTTAGGGGTGAGGGTATTTGGAAACCGCTGTTGAATCGTGAATCTTGAATCTTTCGCGAAATAATCCATTCTACTTAATCGATAGGAGAATACACATACCACTGGAAATCCGCTCCTCCAACTCACCGCATGCAAGTGGAGTGAATCGTCTGTGCATAGACAGGCTGCTCGAAACTTTCCAGTGGATGGATTCTTTCGTGAAAGGTTCAAGATTCAAGATTCAATAACGCGGGGTGAACTAATATTTTATGTTAAATGTGGGGGGGTGTCCAAACGAATAATTATGAAATGTAAAGGGGACACGTCCCCTTCAGATTGAATGGCGGTGACGCCCATGCCAGTCAGTGTGGTGTCTTCTGTGAATTGCATGATGCTGTTGTCATATTTGTGTAAACATACTGTACAAAAGGTGACTGAAAAATGCTATGGATGAAAATCAACAGCACTCTGACAGTTTTGGTTTTTTTTAAGGTGTACTAAAGCAGTGTACAGATTAAATGAGATCATCATCATCTACAGCTCTATTAGAAGAATAAGGAAACTGTAATGGATCAAGGATATCAGGAGTGTTAGATTTAGCAAATAAAACACACTTCATTATAATAACGGTCAAAGGAGCAGGTCAATAATCAAGAGGTGTTTATTAGGTATTGACACAATGTAAGGTATTGACAGGTTAAAATATCAGTCTAAACCTGAGATAGCTGTCAATCTATCTAGAGATGGTCAGCCCTATATGCTCACTACATAAGTGGCATAGGGCTCTGCATCTGCCTTGTGTCAAAGCATGTGTCAATGTCTCAACTATCCTTCTGGCCTTCTGTCTGTCTGTCTGTCTGTCTACCTATCCTGTTCTTCTTAAGGGTACCTATAAGGTATGTGCCCTCTCACTCTTTCTCTGTCTCCTCTCTCTTATTCTTTTTTTTTTCTTTGCACTATGCTTGTATACCATCACTGCATTAATACCCTATGTATTGTGTGTTAGGTTGGGATTCTCAAAACATTTCCATATGTCAGCCCTGCCATCTTCAATCTCCTGTAATCCTCCAGCACAGTGCACTCCCTCAGCTGGTGATTCGATATGAAAGGAGCCTGGGCTCAGTGAGACCGTGTCTACCCGGCTGCTACTTTCAGACTGCTTTTCATTCTTTTCCTGGGAACCTCATAACCCATAAGAGACTGTGAGGCCATCGCTAAAACAAGAAAAAAAAATGCTGTCCATTGGGTTTTCCAACTTTGGGCAAATGGTAATTTTTTAAAGCCCCACATGTCCCATGTGTACCCAATGTATTTCACTTATGTAATGTGAATGTATTATACATTCTCAGATAACAGATGAATTTGTGACCATGGTGTTTGGATTAACCAAAAAAAAATGAAATACAGCAAATGCAATTGATCATGTTTCTGAAAGTACATCAGAAGGTAAATAATTCAGGATTGATGACTTGGGGAGTTAAAGTATTACAATGTTTCATGTGAAATATATGTGTACAGATGGACAGCCATTCAATCAGCTAAAACAGGTGATCAAACCTTCAATATGTTTGTCTCCATCTCTCAGCTTGCAGAGCTTAAATCAAAGACTGAAGACCAAGTTTCTTCACCTGAATGTCTGTCATCAGTCAAAACTAGACCTACAAATGTCTTGTGAGGTATTTTCTTTGGTTCTTTGTGAAATGTTGTTTACCAATTTAATATCTTTCAGTACGTTACCTTGGTTCAGTCTTCCAAAGAAATGGTTTGCAAGTGAGTGAGGCTGAGATTTTATTATGTTCAGCAGTAGCTTCCTTTTGTTTAGGTGAAACATTAATGTGATGCAACGTGTCAGAAATAGAAACCGGGCACCCGTCAAAAATGGCAGGCACGTTGCTATCTGATGCTCACACCTGTTTTGGTTTTGCTATTGCCACTCGCTGGTGTCACTTGCTATTAAAACATCATGTGATTTGTCCCAAACATTGTAAGGAATCCAAAAAAGTAAGAAATCTTCTAATGGGTTAACAAAAGACAAACATTATTAAATGATTAATAAAGAACCAGAAACCAAAACAGGCCTACAAACAGAGTTTTCAAATGATTTGGGACAATCCTAATTTTAGAGATAAAGGTATGTCAAAAAGCATCAGAAACCAAGCAATTCTCTTTGATATTACTGAACAACTCAACATGGCTCGAGAAGTGATGTTATGATTTAGGTATGCTGTTTCCGTGATGCTAATCTGGTGGCTATAACGTCCTCGACTTGCTATCTTCATTAACATTGTAGCTCCCGTAGAAAATTACAGAAGCAAACTCCAGACACCAAACATGACTTGGCTGATCAAGCACATCTGGGCTAAGGGGAAAATCTGTGTAAATTTGGATAAACTATCGCTTTCAGCTAGCCAAACACCTTCAGATGCCCAAAGCATGGAACTCTGTTTTCTGTCTCGTTGAGCAATTTGCAGGCTTGTGCTTTGGCTTGGTGTGTTTTGCTGCTGCCAGCTTTTGAATGTCTATTTGGATAGCTTGTCCTTGTCTGTGTTTCTCTCCCACACACTTTCTTTCCTTCTTTTTTTTCTATGTCAGGACGCCTGAGGATTTCCACGATGACAATCCAGGCAGCAGCAGGCTGACGCAGTGGGCCTCCAGACTCTTAACTCCTATGCTTCACTCTCACAGCCTAGCAGTGGACACCGCCTCTCTCTCTCTCTCTCTCTCTCTCTCTCTCTCTCTCTCTCTCTTGGCGGCACTGTTAGTGTTTCTTGCAGTCGTTCATTTCTGTCCTTCACAAAATAAAAGCATAAAAAAGACTAAAAAGGAAGAGAATAATATACTAACACGAATTAATGAATGGGACCATCAGGAAGGGAAGGGAGGGATTGAGGGTTAGTTGATGCCAGAACAGAGGCTGAGAGAAAGAGGAGAAGTGAGGGTAAAGAGAGAGCTTTGTTGAAGGTCAAACAAGACATGAGCTCCTGAATGCCCACAGCTCTAAACAAACAGGCCTGAAGAAAAATAGCACTGCATTGGGTGCCAATGTTTTATTAAAGCAAGTCTGTGTTCGTGTGTGTGTGTCTGTGTGTGTGTGTGTCTGTGTGTTTGTGTGTGTGTGGGCACTTAGCTCCTTGTGAGGACAAAATGCCCGCATAATGACATGAATTCTAGGAAATCAGTAGAAATGGGGGCATTTTGCTTGTCCTCACAAGGAAACGTGCTGATTTTACCACAAATTCAACTTTTTATTGAAAAATGTAAAGAACAGAAAGGTTGTCTTGGTTATTGAGGTGAAGATTAGATACGTGTTTAAGTGTCTTTATTTATCACATGCATAGTCATACAAGTACAACATACAGTGAAATGATTTCTCTGCATTTAATCCATTCACCAAGTGAAGCAGTGGGCTGCCGCCAATAAGGCGCCTGGGGGGCAGTGTGTGGGGACGGTACCTTGCTCAAGGGTACCTCAGCGGTGACACTAGCAGTTGGGATTCGAACCCCAACCCTCTGAGTGCAGGGCCAACACCCTAATCACTAGACCATGTGTGTGAGAGAGAGTGTGTGTGTGTGAGAGAGAGAGAGAGAGAGAGACACACAGAGAGAGAGCGAGAGAGTGCACGAGGGGATGAGTGTCCAGATGGAGTCTTTTGTATCTGGTTTGTAACAAGAAAGGGTCAAGTGTGTGTGTGTGTGTGTGTGTGTGTAAAAGGAGAAACAGTCTCACGCTCTCACTCTCACTCTGTGTAAATAGCAGCCTGAGACAAAACAACGTGTGAAAGGATAATATGTTCACTGTAAGACAGGTGAAGTCAAGACTTTCCTAACTTTGACAGAAATTAGGAAAATTCACAAAGAAACTGAAAGACGTCATGCCATAATTTAAAGGATCCGTTTTATAGAAAACCAATTTTTCCTAAATTGTAGCACATAAGCTCTATTAAAATTTAAAAACTGTTCACTCCATTCTTATATATGGAAATTAAGCTTCAAAAACAACTAGTTTTAAAATGAGTGTTTTGTGATGTAACATTTACCCACCTAAAGCTATTTAGGCCTCGCCCTGAACTGCTTTTTGAACAGCAGTGTGATCATGGGGAGCCAATCAGATTAGAGGTCATGTATATATCTTGCTGGCAAATCTAATGGGTACAGAGTGGTTGGCAGAGGTCATGACTGGTGCATAAACACCGTACATGGAGTTCAGGGAGGAACAGAAAATACAAGAAAAATTTTGGATATGGGCCTTTAAAAACCAGACACACTCTGAAATATGAAATATGAGAAGTAGCAAATATGAACTTAGTGGAAGACACACAGCATTTCTCACCACTTGCAACATCTGTAGCAACGTGCCACTGCCTGAGAGAAAGTGAGAAATGTTTATTATTATCAATTTTTTGACATATGTTGTTGTTGTTGTTGTTTATTCTGCTACTTATATTGAGAGGTGGTGAATGACAAAAAAATATTTCAGGCAGTCTGACAGTGCCGCTTCCCCAGTGCTGCAGCACATTTGATTCCGTAAGTTTGAGTGTGTGTGTGTGTGTGTGCATGTGTTTGTGTATGTGTGTGCGAGATTAATCGGGCAAGTGTGTAAGAGTGATTTGCATTTTCAACAACTTATGAAACCTGAGCTCTATATATAAGCCTTAATATGGAGGTAAATCACCCAGAGAGAGCGGAGAACAAAAACAAATACTGCTGTTCTTCTCTCTCTCTCTCTCTCTCTCTCTCTCTTTTTCCCTCTCTGTCTCTGTGACTCTTTCTCTATTGCTGTTCTGCATCATTTGGCATATTAAATACTCACACTACAATCTGCATAACAGATCATTTTTGAAACCTGAAAATCACTCTTGGCATGAGTGACAGAAATTCAGATTCTGCTATTTCAACCAGGAAGTGATGTCATCTACAAAAGCCATTACTCAGCTCAGAATATGATGTGTTATGCAGGTAGATCCGTGTGTGTGTGTGTGTGTGTGTATGTGTTTGAAGGAAAGACAGAGTGAGTGTAAGAAAGAAATACAGGTTTCAATATGATCTGTTATGCAGATTGCAGTGTGTCAATACTCTGCAATCTTGAGAAAGAGAGAGAGAGAGAACGATAAAGAGCGATATAGAGAGTGAGAGCATAGAGACATGTGTTAGTGGTTAGTGTAGGAGCAGGAGTGCCAGTGATGGCCAGTCTGTCTGTGTGTGTATGTGTGTGTGTGTGTGTGTGTGTTTCTCTTCTTTCATATCCGCATCATTTCTGGACCACAGCTGGATGAGCACTGCTCTCCACGCTAAACATCTCTCTCTCTCTCTCTCTCTCTCTCTCTCTCTCTCTCTCTCTCTCTTTTTCTCCCTCTCTCTCATCTGTTCACCTTCCTGTACTCATTTCCCATTCGAGCATGTGTGTGTGTGTGTGTGTGTGTGTGTTGGTCTTGCTTGTCGTGGTAGCGATCCCTAGAGCAGTGTAAGTCCTGACAAATCCTCCATTTCATGCTAATTCACGGCAATTTCATGCACTGACAGAGAGAAGGAGAGAGAGGGAGAGAGAGAAGCTGTGTAGGACGTTAGACTGTTTGCAAGTATGAAAAGTGAAATATAATGTTCAAACAATATAATTATTAATATTATTATTATTATTATTATTATTATTATCCAGTACATGTAGGTTTTCATAGTCATTGCGATGAGAGAATGTGTTATATTCCAGCAGCATGTCAGAATGAAGGAGATGAGGAATATTCGAGACTGCTGTTTGATTCCAGAACAGCCGGTATTCCAGAAAGGCTGGGAAGATGTGTGTGGGAATACTGAACAGAGTGACTTTTATATTTCCTTTGATGGAAAATGTGAAGAGGATGTGAGCTAACTTCTTTCTCTCTCACTCACACACACACGCTCATACACACACACACACACACACACACACACACATGCCCACACACCTCTGTGATAAGACTATGGAGCACTGTGGAACACACATAGAAACTGTCACAAGAAAAAAAGAAAAGTTTTTTTTGTATATTTTTCTACATTGTGGAAACATCATCTGCCATTTGCAGAGTGTGAATGCTTCATGATGAACAGAAGACTACTCAACTTTAAAAGAAAAACATTAATATGTGTTTTTTCCTTCTTCTATAAGGTGTTCCATGTTTTGTGTTCAGAAGTGTGTTCAGTCAATATAAGACTTGACCAATTCCTTGTACACTCAACCCCTCTGCTTTGGAGCATCAGAATACATCAAACCACCCTCCTTTCCTCCTTTTCATCAGTCCAGCCCTCCACCCCCCGCTCCACACACGTCTGCACGCAGCGAGCGAGGGAGAGGAGGGTGTGAATCAGAAACAGATGAAGGCTGAGAACGACAGCCAAAACTGTTCAGCCCACAAAAACAAGAGAAAAAGGAGGAGAGCCGCTTTCACCCTAATACGACTCCCACACACACACACACACACACACACACACACACACACACACACACACATATACATATACATTTACACACACAAGTTTTTCTTACAAATGAGCATATTTGTATTGTCCGTTTACAACAAATTAACATATGCAATAGAAATCTGATCGGTTCTTTGCAAAAATACAAAAAATCTTACCTTAAAAATAAAGCCAAAGCCATTTTGTACCTTTTGTTGTATCAAACATTTCAATTGTTTGAAGCTCCTTTAAGGCCATACAAGTTTCAGTATCTGCTTTTAACAGTGATTTGGAAGAGAAAACTGTCATATCATTATTTAGACAGAACTCACTCTTCATACAAAGGAAGATACTTTGATGAACTTGAAGCTGAGTGCTGAAGCAAAATATACCCAAAGCATTAACATATAGCACATAGTTATGCTCTTTTATGCTTAAAAAATCCTTACAGGTAAATCTTCTTATTTCAGGTTATAGCAAACATCAAATATTACTTGTAAAAAAAACAGTCTTCTCTAAACTTTTGACAGGCACAAGGGCACAAGAGTAGAAATAATCTTTTATTGATGTACCATTTAGTTACAAAATCTTGGCGTGCTTTCCACACGGAAATCTAAAATACCACTGTCTCAATGAAATAACCACACAATTACAAACAACACAGGGGAAAAAATAACCAGTCGCCCCAGGTATTTCCTAATCTGGATGAAGGACAAAAGAGTGAGGAAAAGGAGAGACAAGCAGATAGATGGCAGGATGAATGGAGACAGAGAGAAAGAGAGAGAGAGACTGAACCAGACGCAAAACGGAAAAGATTCAGAGCCAAGCAGACAGAGACAGGCGGAGTGAGCGAGTGGGAGCTGGTCTTAATTAACAATGACTCAATCCCAGGCATTAAGCACTCTCTCCTTCTTTCCTATCCTCATTCATTCATTAATTCATTCATTCATTCTCTTTCTCTCTCTCTCTCTCTCTCTTTCTCTCTCTCTCTCTCTCTCACTCACGGTTTTATCATCTGCCTCCTCTTTCATTTTTCCTCTAGTATCTACCATCAGTGCATTACCAGTCCTGGTAAAGTGCCATTACCACTAGGTTGTGGGTTCAAATAACCTATTGAAATGTTTTTGAACAAGTCAAACTTTTAAAGAGACAGTTTGGCAGAACATCAAATGTACACGGTTCCCCCTCTTTCCACAAATGCAATCGATCAAGAAATGTCTGGTGTCTCATATTTGGTTCTTTACTTTTGTATTATGAGGCTAATGCTGCTTATGAGTAATAGCTTACATCCTCAAGTTGGCATTGTGCACAATGCATGCCTAAGTTGTCACACACTTACCTCAAACTATGTTAATTTAATGTATATAAACAAATAGAACTGATTAGGTTGTTTCGACCCCACGGGACAACTGATGTCTAATAAAAATACAAAAAAGGACAAGAAGGGCAAAATTCAGGCCTGACTATGGGTCCTGTCCCAGTTTAGTAAGTAAAGTAAGTAAATACTTTTAGATTTTTATGTTTTAATATACGTTTTTTTTCTCAATGTTGACTACCTCATGGACTTCATATGTATAAACTACATTGACAAAATTAGTGGGACATACCTGTTTTTCAGGGTTTGGGCTATTCCCCTTATTTCCACTGAAGGACAATCTTAGTGCTTCAGCATACCAATTTCATTACAGTGCCTGTTGGTTTAATGCTCATGCGTCCCAATACTTTTGTCCATATAGTGTATATCCTACCATTCCTGCCATTTTTCCAAGGTAAAAAGATCAGATTACTGAGCAGCCTATTAGGGCACGTGGCCTCTAACTGCCTCAAATGGGTCAAATACTTTTGACCATCCAATGCATATGCAAGCATTAAATGGACAAATAGCCATTAAATATGTACACATGACTAAAAAAATGAAATAAATCTTGAAGAAATCTCATGACTTGTTTTCTGTTTTCATCACTGGTGTAAAACTGGGTGGAGGAGTCACACAAGATAAATTTGAGGGTTTCAGGACGGCTGTTAAAAAGTCATTAGCAGATTTTATTTATGACTTATATGAGAGTGACTTTTTTACTTTAAATCTCCAACACCACAGCAAAAAGCGACACTGTGAGTGAAGATAAGATTGGCTGAAAAGAGGTTCTGCCTATTTCACACATACTGTGTGGCATGAGTAGAGCGTCACTGCTTGTAAGCAGTATCGCTTTTCCAAACGGATGAATAGGCAAACCAGTCGCTTGGCTTTATCTAATAAGAAGATCACTCCTGCAGTTGTTTCCTGCAGCAGTTTTCTATCTGAACAAATGGATTTCATGGCTTATTTTTTTATCTTATACTTTTATCTTTTTCAACAATCTTAATTTTGCAGAACAGTTGTATAAAAGCTATAAAACATTTGAAATAACAAATGACCAGTAATGACCTCTGATACTGGCCTTTGGTTTATGCCCAATAACAATGGGGATGTTACAACACACTGCCTGTCATGTTCTGTTGCTTAATTACTAAGACTAATTTTGTGTATTTTTGTAATTAAAAAGAAAGTAATTTCAGGGACATAAACATGGTGTTTAGTATTATTATTAATAATTGTGGGAGTGTACAAGCCCTCTAAAGACTATATTGAACAGTGGCTTTTGCAATTGGCAAAAAAATCTGCAATCTTTACCTGGTTTTAGTGTTCCAGACTTTAGGCCTCATGGGCATAATGTGTACTTATGCAGAATTTGCCCGGGTTAATCAGGGGTCCTTGAGAGTTCATACACTACAAGGCTGTTAGAGAGAGTGTAGGTGTGTGTGTGTGTGTGTGTGTGTGTTGGGAGTGGTGCTGGTGTTCTATGTTATATTCAGCAGTATGAGAGTGTGAATACATCTGGCTCGCACCTCTAAGCTACTTTATAATACAGTTAATTTGCCATTGAAATCATTTTGCATCAAGATTTGCTTTATTGACTGGAGTTGGGTCCAACAAGCTGAATTCATTGCCCTTGATGATTTTTTTTAATAGTTGTAGTCAATTCCCCTCATTGTTGCTCTGTTTGTGTTTGTTTGTTTTCCCCCTTAGTAGCGGCTCTTGGCTTCCCTGTGATGTGACTTCAACAGAAGGGAATTTGCCTTTGTGTATTTTAAAGGTTATTAAAAATCACAGCCTTCTTGATGTTTGTTATTCCGCATTTGGAACATTTTTACGATTTTGACAAGAGATAAGTCAGGGTAGGAACTGAGAAAGCTGCTTTGGAAACTCCAGCAAGAGCCACAGTTTAAAATGAATTACCAAGGATGCGCACATGGTCATTTGAATGAATTTTATTCAGATGTAAATTGTTTTTAAATTGTTTTTAAACTCCTTATTATGTTTAGAACCAATGGCCTGTCCTTTTTAGGAGCACTGTTCTTTTTAATAGAAATTATGGCATTGTCTTATTTTTAACTGCACTGTTAATGGAAACCAGAGGTCACCTGTTAATGGAAACCACTGTACGGTCCTTTTAAACTCCACTGTCCATTTTAATAGAAAACACACTGTGCTTTTGATAGAAAACCACCACAGCATTTTAACAGAAACCATTGTCATTTTAATGGAATTCACTGCAGTATCTGTTTAATGGAACCCACTGCAGTGTCTTTTTAATGGAACCCACTGCAGTGTCCTTTTAATGGAACCCACTGCAGTGTCTGTTTAATGGACCTCGCTGCAGTGTCCTTTTAATGGAACCCACTGCAGTGTCTGTTTAATGGGACACACTGTAGTTTCTTTTTAATGGAACCCACTGCAGTGTCCTTTTAATGGACCTCGCTGCAGTGTCCTTTTAATGGAACCCACTGCAGTGTCCTTACAATGGAAACCACTTTGTGTCCTTTTAGTGGAACCCACTGCAGTGTACTTTTAATGTAACCCCGTGTCCAGTAAATAGAGACTACTGAACTCATCTATTTAATGGATACTAGTGCAATGTCCTTTTTAATGGAAACCACTGTATTGTCCTTTAAATGTCAGAACTGAAGCACTGTGCACTAGCTGCACTGAAATCCCTGCCTCCAAAACCACAGTGTGGTAAATAAACACACACACACACACACACACACAAACGCACACATTCAGAACCCCACTTATCTCAAAAGTTTATGGGTGAAGTCTGAAAGTTACAGTTAAGCAGTCGTATGTAAACTTTCCAAGGCATACATTTTGTTCACACATACACACACATACATACACACTCACTCACACACTCAGTCATTCCCTGACGTTGGTTTGGAACGCCAGCTGTGCGAGCCTGATGCGGCAAATTGCATCATGGGAAACTTTCATAAAAGAAGTCAAGCTCTAGCTGGAGTCCAGCATTGGTGTTGAAGTGTGTGTGTGGTGTATTAGCAAAGGAGTAGCGGTCAGTTTCAGTCAATGAACCAAGAGTTACAGCTCAGACTGATACCACAGCGTTTCAGCTCCATCCAAACCACTGGATCTACAGTCTGTTCTATGACCCGCAGACTGTGGCACCACGGCCACATGTTGGCATGGAAGAACACAAGAGCAAGCTGTAATTTAACCCAACATTATGGCAGTGAAACCACTGGGCTTTTGTGTACTGGCCCACTTTGTATTAGGACAGTTTCTTTCCGATTTTTCTGAAGGATTCTGCTTGCTGGTTCTGGCTGATGGTTTGGATTTGGTGCATTTTTGCCATGGGCTTGAAATTAAACTCTTAGCAGAGGAGGTCTTTAATAATAACATGTAAGGATCCAGATAATGTCATGCACCAAAAGTGTTGAAAGGGATTAACCAAACCTCCAGACCGCACATGAAACATTGCTGTCCAAAGACATATTAGGCTAATGTAGCTAAAAAAAAACAATGGACGCTGATACCCCACAAATTATCATCATGCAAGCTACAGGTCTGAATTATAACTGTTAAGTAAACTGAAATAGACTTGCTTATGCAGTTTCAGACAGTGCATGACATACTGTTGTCCAACAACATGAACAGCCACCTGTGTCCACACTTTTGTCCCTTTTTATCAATAGCTGTTGTACATCACTAATTTGTGGGGTATAAGCTTTCATAACTTGTTAGCATCAGCTTTTAAGATCCAATGCCAAACTAATGAAAGCTTCCAGCTGTGGGTGAGCAGTTCAGCCAGACCATAGTGAATTCAATCGCTCTCTTCCTGTTCTGTTAAAAAAAAAAAAGATTTTTCCAAAATCCTAATGAGAAATAGCTTCAGGTCATAGAAGTTTATCATCTGTGAAACCTTTCCACGTATATTTCTGTTTAAATGCCATTTAGTTTAGCGTGGGAGGCTACATCAACTCCTTGTGTCCTCAAATTCTCTGCAGTTCTACATCATCAGCTCAGCCAATAACACATAAGACTGTTTCTGCCATTTAATATTCTCCTCAGCATCAATCATGCAACTTCCTAGTGCTGTTTTTGTACTTATTGTGATACATCTTATGTGAAGAATGTGATCTTGGGTAAAAGTTTGTAGATTTTGTTTTACTTTGTCTTGTAGACTAGCGAACATGAAAAAACTGAATGGGAATTTAATGCACAAATAAGTCAGGTTTGCTAATCTGAATGGCACTCTGGATAAGCTTGTGTGAGCAAAAGTCGGGCAATTTTGCTGGTTCTCACAAATACAGCTTTTTTAGCATAAAACTAAAAAATATAAGAAAGAGGCCTTGGGTTTCTGAGGTTAAGATCAGGGTTAGGAGTAGGTGTAGTATTATTAAAATACATTTTCACTGGATAGGCAATGGAATGTCAACAAATGTAGCAATACCAACATGTGTCTGTGTGTGTGTTGTCTAGGAAAAGTGGGGGGAATAAAACGAATGATTTTGAAAACTGGGGGGCTGCTATAATCTAGCTTAAAGCTGTTAGTAGTAAGTAAAGGCAAAGTAAGTGACTAGCACACCAGATACTTTGTCAGACTGCACACTCCTGTAAAACAGGCGTTTTTTAGATGGTCTAGCTGATTTTTAACTTTCCTCATGGTCATGCACTGCTGTTTCTCCTGCCACTGTATTTCAGCTGCTGCCCACAGCGCCCACCAGTGGAAATAGTAACCAAACGGTCAACTAGTTTAATGTCTAGTGTGTGTATGCATGTGTGAGTGCGTGTTTGAAAGGAGATTGTCTAACCTCTATTTAGCTCAAGGGACCATGCAAGATGAACAATCCATGCAAGATGAACAACTCTGCTTACTCTCTCTCTCTCTCTCTCTCTCTCTCTCTCTCTCACACACACACACACACACACACACACACATTACAGCAGTTGTGGTTAGTGTGTGTGTCATGGCAGAGTTCTGTCATTAACATACCACACACGCGCCACACAGACATACACACATGCACACACACATACACACAAACACACACACACTAAACACACACTAAACCCACACACACACCACACACAAGCCATCTACCACTACTCTCTGCAAACAATGAGTGTGCGTGAGTAAGCAAAGCAGGAGCAGCTGCACAGCAACGAGAAGCTGCTACTCAAAGACACACACACACACACACAGAGCACACAAGTGATTGTGACAGATCTGGTTTGTTATAAAGGTGTATTACAGACCCTCTCACACTCCATATTGTACTCCAGTGTCCATGCAGGGCTGGGCTCAGTCTCAGAAGCAAAACAGAATACGATATTGTTCAGAAGCTAGACCGACTCATCATATTAATAACATTTGTGATTTCATTCAACACTGATGTCATAAAAAAATAATGATGTAATAAAGTTCTCATAGTTTTTCATACAATAAGTTAAAACATGTCATTTACTGTAAGTATGTCTTTTCTAATCATGTCTTGTCATGTTCTCTGAAATGCTGAGACTTTCTGGATACAAATCGTATTACTTCATTTTCAATCAAAATTAAATGTTGATGTTAAAGTGTCAAATAATACAAATTATATTCTCAACACAGTGTAAACTCCTACAACTTATCTGTACCCTTTTAAGTTGCAATAATAATAACCATAACTTCATGTACAGATAACATTTTCCAAACATGTAGCAGCTCAAATTAATTTAGTTAAAATGACTGTAAACATTGCTCAAAACGTGTGTGTGTGTGTGTGTGTAAAACAAATGGAGAATCCCAGTTAAGGCATGTGGTGGGATCTGTGTGTGAGTGTGTGTGTGGGGATTTCAAGAGATGGATTTCCTTCATGGTGCGTTAGTGAAGAACTGTGCTATGCATGTTCACAAAGTCAACCACACATACACAAACATACACATCCACACACTCCCACCCTCACTCAGAACAAAGTGAGTGCACACACAAACACACAGCTCACACAGCACTTGCAGAGCCAGACAGAGGACAGCCCATGGGTGGCCAAATGGCAGAACATTTCAGCTGTACACACACACACACACACACACACACACACACTTAATACACAGTATATATCGTTGATTTTGGAGCAAAACCTCTCTTATCCTAAACCTAACCCTAATCATATCCTCAGCAACCAAAAAGAAATAATATGGAACACTTAACAAAATCTGGGACACTGTCCCTGTAGGTTACTTCTGTTTTCTCTGGCTTTCCTACAGAGTCAGAATACATTTTTAATGAAAATGTATAAACACACTCACACACTCTCTTGTCTCTCTGCTAGCTGATCTCTGAGGAGGAGGTCCTGGTCTGGCCTTGAATCAGCAGCATTACCACAAAACCGGCCTTTCCCTGCCCTGCTCCCAAGAGGAGGCTGGGGTTCAATCTCTCCATCTCTTCACTGTAACCCACAGCAGACATCAGACTCTCTTTCTCACACACACACACGCACACACTCCCCTGCTGTGCTACACAAGGATCAGTGATAGCCTTGAGATCTAGTTAGAGATTCTCAAACTTTTTTAGAACCTGCTGATTCCTCCCTAGCTAAGACCTCCACCCGCACAAGAGAACAAGACCCATCTGCATGCTGATTTAAATTTGTATACATTTATTTTCATCATAACATGAGATACACAAGGCCAGAACGTAAAGTGAAGCCACAATCAGAACTGTTATTTTGGGGGGAATTATACAAAAAGAAGTTTTCTTTGTTGGTTAGTTTTAACCCTTTAAACTCTAAAGGGTCCGTGTGTAAGTCACATCAGTTCCTCAGTCTCATTGCTACATAAGTCACATATAGTGTCACAGAACTATCTTGATCATTTAAAGTAGTTAGACTATCATAAGTGTTAAGGCTAAACAATATGCCTTTTTTTAATCAATCAGCTATTACCAACTAATATCATGCTAATGTGAAACCCAAGTAAATCTATCAATAAATTTACCATTAAAATACAACCTTTGCATTGGCTTATTGACCCTAGTTTGAAAATATTTTTCCGTACCCATAGGGACAGGGTGGGATTGCATTCTTAACACTAGCTGCACCCACACACACTCCATTCAGTTCCACAGTTCAACACAGAACCGTTCTATGGAGACAAACACAAAATATTATAGGAGACAGGACTAGTCCATAACATATTTACTCATTACTTGGCACCACTGAGAATTACTCTTATTTTATCCTACATGGCTTCATTGCCTAAAGAAAACCATGTTGTTCCTTCTTTTTCAATTTTTATTTTTTACATTATTTAAACACAGCAGCTGCCCTGAAACTTGATTCTCAACAAAAAAGCTTCAAAAATGTTTACATGAACTTACATTAGAAGTAAAAAATGTGTTTTCTTTCTTCTGTAACAAGTTTAAAGATATTTATTGGCAAAGATAGTCAATAAATATTTGGCATTTGCTGTTTCGTACCCAGTCATTTTTTGGTATTTGGTATAGATTTTATTCAATATTTGGTATTAAATACTGTGTATTCATTCAATATTTGGTATTGTGAATCCCATCAATATTAGGTTTTTGGTACTATATATCCAGTTAGTATTTGTTAATTTGGTATTGTGTATCCAGTCAATATCTATTCTTAGCAATCAGTATTTTGTAAGTTAATGCATCTTCAGTAAATGTTTGGTATTTAGTACTGTGTATTCTATCAGTATTTGAGATTTAGTAGTGCATGTCAGATCACAATTTTGTACTGACTGTTATGCATTTGGTATTATGTGTCCAGTCTGTATTTGATCATTTGAATCAAGTCAGATTTTTTTGAGTCAGTATTTGATATTGAGTAATGAGTGTCCATTCCGAATTTTGTACTGTGTATTCAGTATGTGATATTTAGTATTATTTATCCAAACAGCATTTGGTATTTGGTAGTATGTATTTGATCAGTATTTAGTATAGTGTATTTGATAACTATTTGGTATTTGGTATTGCATTTATAAATCAGTATTTGGTATTATATTTCCAGTCAGTGTTTAGTATTTGGTACAGGGTATTCAATGTTGACTTCCACAGTGAAATTTGACATCTGGACATCAGTCCGGATATCATTTCATGACAGTTGAGACTCCTTGAGAAGCTCAGGGCCACTTTGAGGGGAGAGAGGGGTCAGACTGGTCAGTACACACCCTCCTGCTGGTTTGCTGCTGGCATGGACACATGTTTGTCATTGAGGGGATTATAAAGTTCCTTTCATCTGAGAGTGTGTCTGGACCCTAAGCCCTGCCGTGACCTTGGGTTTTATCTGTTCTTTTCTTCTTCTCTCCATCTCTCTATCACTCTCTCTTTCTGTTTTTCAAAGCTCATCTGCTCTTCTCTCTTTGTCTATCCTAACCCTCATTCTATGCCTCTCTTTATCTCTAACTCCTCTCACAGCCCCTGCCTCCCTCCCCGCTTCTAGCCTAGCTTAAGTTCATCTGCTTTTCATCTCTGACCGAATAAAAGAGATAAATAAGAAAAACAGGATTTAATGCTTGTGGAGTGTGTGATTTGGATTTTATCCTTTAAATAATCAGAACCGATCAATTCCAGTGTTATTCGGACAGTATAAACAGGACAGAAACCGCACACCACACATACACGCACACACACACACACACACACACACACACACACCACATACACACACACACACACACGGTTTCTGTTGCAAACAGTTTTGTCAGAGTGAATACAAGCCATTGCCAGTATGAAAAATGTACAAAGACATTAGCTGAGGCAGCATGCCAATTTAAAATAGCTCACATACACACATGCACACACATATAGGGCAATTTTGACGGGCTGTCATTCCCTGTCAGACTTGGCATTCTCTTTAGCAGACAGTCTGGATTATTTTCAGAGGATCGCCCCCCTGAGATCAGTACAGAAAGACTGAAAGGCAAAAAGGGGAAAAAATACAGCTGATACTATATTTTTCCTTGTCACTCTGATGTAACAAAAGTATTACCTTATAGGTGTATGACCTTTACTAGGGGTGTTTTTCCACTGCACAATCAAAAATCCAATCCATTAACAATACTTTCATAAGCCATTTGCACTACTGATCTGCTGGTACAGTACGCTTAATCTTTATATACAGCAGTATAAGTGTTACACTGTTATTTGTTACACTAATGCTCTTGTCATTATGTTGTACCATTGTTTATTGTGTATATTTTCATTTTTTTATTCTTTATTTTTATTTTTTTTATTCATTCTTGTTGCACTGAGCATGCTCATGACAAAAGAATTTGTGGCTGAATCACAAAAGGCTATTTGTCAGACATAGTACGCACTATTTGAGTGCAGTAATTTTATTCTTATGTAGTGAATTATGTGAGTATGGAGCCATTTGAGACATGGTCAATGACTGATATGAAAAAGTGCTGCACTCACACACCCACACATATGTCTCTATGCATTTACTACTCTTGTACAGTCAAGCAAGGCTTCAGTTTTTTCATCCTCCTAAGAGTGAACTGCAGAATTAGCTTTGCTATCTTCCTTATCTTAACATTATCTGTGCTGACAGGAAATATTATAGCGTGTTTTTCCGAACTCTCTCTCACACACAGAGATGTCTACACTTACACATAATTATGTGTAGAATCAAACTGAATTCACATTTTCCTTTGACAAGTGTGAAAGTATGAGATGAAAATACCTGTTTTCTCACTTGATCTAGCAAATAATTGGTAATTTTAGTCATTTGGCAGATGCTCTTATCCATTGCAACTTAGGCTGCATTTAACTAGAGTTTGCAACCCAGAATTCCTGACCTCCAACTACAAACATCAGAGAAAATGCACTCTCAGAATTCCTCAGAAATGTTGACGTGGAGTGTATCATGTCAAATCAACATCACTGCTCACATAGTCAACGGTAATTAAGTAATCTAACACAATTAGATTTGCACGGCATCAATCAACTTGCAGAAATAGTAGTTTGTTGAACTTCCCACTCATATCAATATTGTAGGCTGGCTAGCTCAACGCTAACAATACGTGTTTACACGGATGTGTCCCATTTTGTAGCTTGAAAACAAATAAGTCACAAATGATGCCAAGCTCCTACTCGAAATTTGAGTCTAAGTGAATTTGGCTTTACAAATCATACAAAGAACAGAAGCCAAAGCAATGCAAAATACATAAGGTTTTGCAGTTTTACATAAAACACAGAGGTAAAGTGTGGAATACTGGAGAGAAATTACACTGATTCAGAAATAAAGTGCAAATAAATGCAGTAAGATTTTAACCTCAGTAATGTCTGAAGAAGTGAGTGTTCAGAGCAGAAGGACCTGGGTGAGCAGCACAACCAAGCCTTAGTGTCCTGTTCAGGTTCTAAAGAAGGACACATCAGGCCCCCTGAAGTTGAAGACGTAAGCTGGTGTGCAGGTGTGTAGTCCTAAATCAAAGTGTAGAGGTAGTGAGAACCAGGGCCCCCTGGAGCCTGTAAAGTGAGGACCAGAGTTTTACGTCTAATTCTTTCTTCCAGAGGAAGACAGCAGAGCAATCTCAGCAAGGGAGTCACGTGGGACAACTTTAGTGGTTTATCTACTAGATGAGCTTCAGAAATCTGAATACACTGTCGAGGAGAAATGGTATATCATGGAAGGCCAGCAAGGGGGGGAACAACAATAGTCAGGTTTGGAAATGACTCCAGCTCCTATTCTCCAGATCTTGTGGAGTAGGAATCTGCTAGATCTGGTAAGATATTTTTTGACCAAGACTGAGTTCACTGGCCAGGATCAGTTTTTAGCCCTGCCTGATGGGTGGGCAGTGAAGGAGGCAATAGTGGTCCAGTGTTGTGCTGGTAAAGTCTTGTCCAGATTTCATTTTAGGTGCCATCTTTGAAGACAGTTGAATAGCTTGACATCTGTTGTAGCCATGTGTTTCTTCTACTGGAACATTTGTCCTGAAATGTTAACACTATCATAGGAAAGTACAAAAATATGGAGTTGTGAGGTTTTCTAAAATAGCAAAGGTATGTTTCTTATAAGCCTTAACATCTTTATGACGTCTAAAACATTATTGCTCTTACACTGAACACTAAACAGTACTGTCCTCTCAAGCTGCACAACATTTAGCCTCAAACACAAACAGTGCTCTTTGTTGGTGGCAGCTTGCTTGTGTTATGTGATGGCATTGACGCAGAGCCCATGCCAAGTCATGCCAGATGCCTCTAAACCGTGGTTAATAGTGGCCTTCCTCAAGGTACACTTTCAAAGAGAAAACCAGGGGATTTATGAATCAAATATTTAGACTGTCCAGAATGGAAGAAGAGAAGCATGCCACAGAAAAACATTTTACCTATTAGATGATGTACTGTACAGTTACATACTTCTTGAATGAGACTCAGAGGCTTTATTTTTGTTCCTCTGAAATAGACGGACATCTTCAAAGCTTCCTCCCGCCTCAGTTGGAAGAAGTTCATATTTACTGATAAACAGTCACCCTGTGAGAAATTTCTCAGAGTGGAGACGGGAACCAATAGACAAAATGTTACAAAAACTGCACTGTAGTACAAAGGTTTTAACTTTTTTCAATATTATGTATGTTTTTTTATATTAAAATGTAATTGTTTATAAAATATGATAAAATATGATAATTACCCAATATAAAAACTGTATTGTATGTTGCTGAAGTGGGTTTGGGCAGAGTTCATATAACACTCTAAAAACAACAACCCGTGTGAAAACAACAACCAACATGTAGCTACAAAGTGAACAACCCAGATTTCAATTTTGATATGGTCCATATCTTGACCACCTCTGGCATGCCTTTTACTTGCATCCCACATACTGGATACAATAACGGCACAGACCAGGGCCAAATGTGGTTGCTGGAACCCAGCCAGTATACAGCCTTGAGAGGGCCGCGTATCAGCTACCTTTGAGCCA
Source organism: Brachyalestes nurse (assembly GCA_037974405.1). Lineage (NCBI taxonomy): Eukaryota > Metazoa > Chordata > Actinopteri > Characiformes > Alestidae > Brachyalestes > Brachyalestes nurse. The sequence goes on along the minus strand of JBBPCY010077110.1, from coordinate 6,574 downwards.
CCACTGCCAGAACTGGCCCACCACTTGACCACAAGTTCAACAAATGGGCCATTAGCATGCCATTATGCCTTGAAAACTGAATAGGACTTTTGGCTAAGCTAAGAAGTTTGAGTTAGATGAACTCTAGGGCCTTCAAGCTGATCTGACTTGACTTTCAGTTTTTACAGCCCTGATTTTGTAGTTGTGGTTGAATGGTGGGACATTTCTGGCAGTGGCAGCTTAAAGGTGTCTGAGATGCGGATGATGATGACTGTAAACTTGCTGGCTTCCAACAACCACATCTGGTCTTGTCCCATTCCATGTGATATTTGGCCTAACACTGGTGTGTACTTGGGGTGTACGAGGATTGGTATTAGAAGTGGCATCTAGTTCTAATGTACTGTATATCTGGGTCACTTATGACACATTATTGACCCAGTTGTGGTTGGGTGATGGGCCAGTTCTGGGAGTGGTAGTTTAAAGGTGGGTGAGATGTGTGCCTCTCATGACTATAAACAGACTGGCGACCCATCGACAACAGATATATGATAATTATATGATATGATAATTTCCTGTGTTGTACGGTAGTTCTGGAGGAACTTAATTTTACTGTGTACTGAATAAATTGGTTGAAATTACAGTAAACCTACTTGACTTTGACCAGTACTAGTGACATATGAGGCATTCAAGAATAATCTACAATTATCTTGTTCATTATTTTGTACATATGTAACATTTCTTAAATATATAAGTACATATAGCATCATGTAATATATTTATCTCCAACCACATTGTTTTAATATTATTGAAATAATTGATTCCAAATTCATATCTAAATAAGGTACTACATGAATATACTACTATTTCTATTGGTAATGGTTTTCTATTGAGATTGTGCAAGCTCTGTGTGTTTAATCAAACATGTATGTCAGCAATGGCTGCATGTTGGCCCAGTGTGTCTGGATACTTTCGGACATATATACAATTCTGAGCCTGGGCTTCAGTCCAGGTCTCCACTAGGAAACCATTAAAGAGATGTGTTACAGTCACTGCAGAATGTGTGAGATGTTATTTCCGTAGAGTTTCTGTAGTGTTTCTACACCGATCAGTCTAAACATTAAATCCACTGACAGCTGAAGTGAATAACATTGATTATCTTGTTACACTGGCACCTCTCAAGAAGTGGGATAGATTGGGCAGCAGTGAGCTGTCAGGTCTTGAAGTTAATGTGTTAGAAGGGAAAATGAACAAGCATAAGCATCTGAGTGACTTTGAAAATGGCCAAATTTGCCTGGTCTTATGGGGTGTTCCCATCATTACCTGCCCTTATCACCTGCCAAAAGTGATGCAAGAAAGGACAAGCTGTGAAAATGAATCATGGCGGCCCAAAGCTGGCGTGGTGAGCTGACATATAGCCAGCCTGTCTGGTCCTATCCCACAGAAGAGCCACTTTAGCACAAATACTGTACTTTGATTTTTGAATGATTAATGCTGTCTATGATAGAAAGGTTTCAGAACACACACTGCATTACAGTTTGCTCTTCATGGGGCTGGATAGCTACAGACTGGTCAGAGCACCCACACTGACCACTGAAAGTGCCTAAAGACGGAATGTGAGCCTACCTTAACCCCTTCATGCAACAGTTTGAAGAGGCGGCGGCCTCTTTCCCCAGGATAATACATCCTGAATCACTGCAAAAATTGTTCCGGAATGGGTAAAGGAAAATGCCAGGAACAGAGCTAAGGGTGTTGACTCGGCCTTCAAATTCCCCAGATCTCAATCTGACTGGGTGAGACGGATCTGCTGCTAACATCTTGGTGCCAGATACCACAGCACACCTTCAGAGGTCTTGTGGAGTCCATGCCACGATGGGTCGAACAGTTTTAGCAGCACAAGGGAGACCTACACAACATTAGTCAGGTGGTTTTAATGTTATGGCCATTTAGTGTGTGTGATAAGTGCATCACTTTTTTACTGCAGGAAGCTGAATCAGGTACAGTAATCCTCCTGTGAAACGTTTTACAGGTACAGCTGGACCAGGTGGCGTCTCTCTGAACGCCACACTCTTTGTGAGATCAGCTTTGGATGCAGAAGAACTGTAACCACAGCTTAAACGATTTCGATCCAACAATCTTTTGCAGCCGGCCACAAAACGAACTGACAAACATTCTTGAAATGTCTACTAAACTTAAACCAGACTTCTCACGTTTCCCTCTCACTTTTTTTGAGAGGAAAAGTGAGAGAGTGTGAGCTGAGGCTTTTTCCTGGACAAATCGGCATGTCCCAGTAGATCATGGTTGGAGAGACTTTAATAGGGGAAAGTGGAGTTTTAACGCCACATTAAGTGAAACGGCTCTGTGCTTTGAGCCACTGTAACTTCAGGCAGCCAGTGCGGTATCCTACAGAGAGAAATGTGTTAAAGACTGCTCCCTTGCTCCAAAAAAGCCATTCACTCATGCTTTATCCTCCATGGATAATGTGCTTGCAATGAATCCTTTTTTCTGCTCCCTTTCACTCTCCAACCACTTTCTACCTTAAAATGTTTATCTATTTTTCTATCCCCCCCTTCCCTTCCCTGTATCTCACTGTCTTCCCTTCTATATGCCTAGCTCTATCTCTCCTTCTCTCTCTCTCTCTCTCTCTCTCTCTCTCTGTGTACAGGGCTGTGTCCCTTTGTGTTAAAGACAGTTTGGAGAGGTCTTCCGTGTGGTGCTGCTTTATTCTGTCTGATGGATTGCTGTTTGTGCTTGGCCACTGCTGGTAGAACACACACATTCACACAGTGTGACCAGTGCTACTGCGACAAGGGGGTCCGCGCCCCCGGCAACAGACGACATGGCAAACAGAGAGAGAAAACACAGGAGGCCGAGTGCTCCAGTCAAGGCATGACAGGATCAACGACACTGCAATAAAACAATATCTTAGCAAGTGAAGGCATCTTATATCTAGTCGACAATGGAATGTTTCTTATCACAAGAATTGTAAGAATGTTATCCAGCCTATTTCTAGACATTTTTTTTTACTTATTAAATGATTTAGTCCTGTAAAATTATCTCACAACACTTTTTTTTTGGTTGAAGAAAATAGCATGATCTGCTGATTTCACTGGATGAGTTTCTAGCAGTTAACAAGTTGAATACATTTATAGAACTCTTTAAACAATCTCCTAATGAAAACCTCAGCACAGTGGGGTCAACACTCTAAAAGAACCCACACTTCCTGTATATATGTATGTGTGTAGGAAGGAACGACCGGTAAAACCATTACAGGCAAACACACACACACACACCACACACACACACACACACACACACCTAGATGGATGGACTCCTCTGTGTTCAGAGCTTTCTCAGTAGAAACTCTTTGGGTTATGACCTTTCGTTCCCCATCTCTGCCTATGGCTGTTTCCTAAAGCGTGGGGTAGGGCATTTACGACGATTTTTTCAAGTCGACTGCTCGGTCAGCAAAGGCGAAGTCGAGTCGACTAGTCGTTTGATGACGTCATCACACACGCAGCGGAGGAACACGGGTGTGCAACATTGAGCAACTTTTATTAAAAGTTCTCTGTAACATTCACAGTCAACACAATTAAACAAAACAAAACAAAGGCTGATACCTTGAATTTTTTGGTAAATTTAAGTGTGCAACTGAGAGTGGGCACAGTTTAAGCCGCAGCACTACAGTGCTAGCATTAGCCATGTTAGCTAGCAGATGCCGTGCAGAACCTTTACCGTACTTTAACACCGACTTGCAGGTTGTGCAGGTCTCCGTGCTGTTTGTGTATCTACAGTGAAGTATCTCCACACATGTGATGTGTGTCTGTGTTCTCTGCTGGATGTCTCTCTTCTTGTGGTCTCGTGTTTACATTCCCCTCGCGGCAACGGTACCGCCCTTTTTATGAAGGAACTATAATTGGTTAAGTCACGGAACGCGTGTCAGCGTCAGCCAATCAGAGGCAGAGACTGCATTGTGTACACAAGGGAAGGCAGAGAAAGAGAAAAAAAACACTTGACTAGTCGACTTCTCTAAAATGACATCGACTAGTCAACTAGTTGACTTTTGTGTTAATGTCCTAGCGTGGGGAAAGACAGGCAAGAGTTCATGAACTCGTGACCTTCAAAGAATACAAGAAACAATCAATACAGGATAAAGGGAAGAAGAATCCATTTAGTATTACATGCACGAGAGCGTGTTAATGAATCCTTACTTTTATTAATTGTGTCATATTACGTTTTTAGTTGAATTAATCAAACATTTCACATTTGGTCCTTGAAGCAAAAAGTCAGTGTCATAATGTGTTCAGTGTCAGTGGATGTTACAGTGGTTTAGTGCACTTCTGCCCTTCAGCCTAATAATCAGGCGTGTTTCAGAAGTGTTTCTGGCTGCTCCAAGGGCGCAAAGAATTTCCAAGTGAGGGCCTGACAGCGCGCTGAATTTATGAAGAGTCAGACTGTGATCTGGCACCCTGAAAGCAAATGTGAATGGATTGGAGTTGCGCCTGGTTTAGTGTGTTTATGGACCGTATTCTGTTGTTTGGTTTGTGAGTATGGATTTGTGTGTATTGTTGCTGCCTGACATCTGCCTGTGATCTCTCTGAATGTTGGATTGCCACTAAAAATGATACTTTGTTACATGTTACAGGCAAAACAATCCAACACTTGTCATCTGTTTCATCAAAGCAGGCAGTGGTCAGTACACAGGCAGCAAATCCATACTTACAAAATTATATACTCACAAAAAAGAAAACAAAAAGAACAGGACAGAATAGAATAGAAAGGACTGAAATGAGAATAGAATAGAACAGAACATATACAACTGAATAGAAAAGAGTAGAATAGAATAGAATAGAACAGAAAGGACTGAAATGAAAATAGAATAGAATAGAACACATTCAACTGAATAGAAAAGAATAGAATAGAATAGAATAGAATAGAACAGAACCGAACACAGCACGCAAAACTGGATAGAACACATAAAACTAACCTGAACATAATAGAATAGAGAAGAATATAATTAAAAGGACTGGAATGAAAACAGAATAGAATAGAAAAGAATAAAATACATGAGTATAGAATGAAATGGAATGGAAGAGTACACATTGAAGCAGAAGAATCTGAAGTGACAGTGAAAGTGTGCACTTCTCACATTCTCCACCTCGTCTTGTTTGCTGGTTCTGGATGCCGCTCTATAACTGACCTTAAGGACACTGTTTGAAGAGACAGCAGCTGACACTGATAGCTTTTTTACTCTCCAAGCAGGCAAATACAGTAAATGGTCCAAATGTTGTTTGTGTGGGCTGAGAGTGTAAATCTGTCACTATAGAGGGCTGAGGTCCGGTCATCTGAGAACTCAGCACACTGTCGCTACTGAGCACGAGAGTCATTCCGTATCTAGTCTCAGTAACCTCACACCAACTCTGAGGTTAGGTGAGGCAAAAGCCCCAACAGGGAACCTGTTAGAATTGAAAATATACATTTACTCAGTGAATTATGAGGGGGAATCATCAACATTTATTCAGGAACGCAGATTCATTTTACCTTCGCTGGCCACTTCACTGGAAACACCTACTTTGTAACTCCAACTTGGAATGCAATGGAATCTTTGAGCATGATTTTTTGTTCAGTTTGGGATTTTCAGAGCTGCTCAGTGTGTCAGCATTTGGTTGTAGAGTGAGATATTGAACAAGAATTTTATTAATAAACATAAATCTACATTTCACCATGTGAATGTCCAAAAAAAACACAAACAACAAACAAGTAATATTTTTCTACATCATTAGAACTATTTGAGCTATCCTTTTATTGTTTCTTTATAATCAATGAACAAACAGAAATTCTCCAAATGATTTCTTTTAATAACATTATAAATAAACATTAGAAATAAATAAATCCCTTGTGTCTGAAGTTTGTTTGTTTTGACAGTGACAACCTTACAGTATGAGATTGGGACACAGTATATTTGTCCTTCCCTCTCTATCCGCTGTATCAGTGTTTCTCCAGCAGCAGGGTTGCTTACTCTCTGACTGGGCATACACAGAAAGTGTGTTTGACTCCAAATAAAGTGACTCAGGCCGGCCTGTCTGCTGTCTGTCAGCACTCTCTTCTCTCTCCCACCTTCCAGTCTCTCTCTCTCTCTCTCTCTCTCTCTCTCTCTCTCTCTCCCACCTTCCCGTCTCTCTCTGTCTCCCTCTCACTCTTTCTCCCACCTTCCCGTCTCTTTCTCTCTCCCCCCCACCTTCCTGTCTCTCTCTCTCTCTCCCTCTGTCTTTCACCCAACACTCTGCCTGTTAGCAGGTATTAAAAAGCCATTCACACCAGAGCCGTGTGCTGGACTTGGCCGACAGCAGCACTGAGCTCAAACGACTGGAAGGCGTCTGTTACGCAGTACACTCTTCTCTATTTACACCCTTTCTCTTTCTCTGTCCTGCCCTATATGTGTTCTTGATTTGTTTCTTACTCTCTCTCTCTCTTTCTCTCTTTATCTCTCTCTCTCTCTCTCTCTCTGTCTCTCTCTTTCTCTCTCTCTCTGTCTCTCTCTGTCTCTCTCTCGCTGTCTCTCTCTGTCTCTCGCTGTCTCTCTCTGTCTCTCTCTCAC
>JBBPCY010077101.1:0-28057 GCA_037974405.1 Brachyalestes nurse | reverse complement strand
CTGTGGGAATTTGTGCCCATTCATTCTGTAGAGCATTTATGAGGTCAGGCACTGATGTTGGACAAGAAGGCCTGGCTCACAACCTCTATTTCAGTTCATCCCAAAGGACTGGGTTGAGGGCCAGTTAAGTTCTTTTACACCAAACTCATCCAGCCATGTCTTTATGGAGCTTGCTTTGTGCTTTGGGTCACAGTCATGCTGGAATAGAAAAGGTTCTTCCCCAAACTGTGTCCACTGAGTTGGAAGCATGGCGTTGTCCAAAATGTCTTGGTAAGCTGAAGTATTAAAATTGCTCTTCACTGAAAGTAAGGGGCCCAAATCCTGAAAAACAGGTGTGTCCTAATACTTTTGTCCATTTAGTGTCATTAGATTTGTTTAGACTTGTTTAGTGTCCCATTCTATTGACCAGGTTTTTCTAAGGAGATCATACAATAGATGAACATAAAATATATGAACTAACTCATTAGAAGGGCTGCATGAATACTTTGGGACACACAATGTACCAACTCACATAATGGTAAAGACAATTAGAACCCAAGTGATTCAAAAACACACACAATTGCGGAACAGTATACGAGGTGGAGCTCAACTGGGAAACGCAGCTAATCTTGGCTTGCACCAGTGCTGTTAGGGCACATGACACATTAACAAACAATGCAATTAATCTACGTGTACATATCAGCCACATACAGTGGTGCTTGAAGGTTTGTGAACCTTTCAGAATTTTTTACATTTCAGTATGAATACCTAAAATACCATAACCTTTTCTCAGAAGTAGATACTAGAAACTAATTAAACAAATGAGACACAAATATTATGATTGGTCATTTAGTTATTGAGGAAAGTGGTCCAAAATTACATATATTTACTTTCTGTATCAATTGTGGGCTCCGTTGTGCAGCAATAACTGCAACTTAATGTTTCCTACAACTGTTGATCGGCCCTGCACATTAGCTTGGAGGAATTTTAGGCCATTTTAACCCATTAGGACTTTCACAAAATCTCTGCTGGATTGTGGTGAGAACTTTGATTTGGCCGTTCAAAAACGTTAACTTTGTTCTTCTTTGACCATTCTTTGTTAGAACTTCTGTGCTTAAGATCATTCCTTGTTGAATGATCCACTTTTTCTTGAGATTCAGTTCACAGACTGAGATTTCCTTTCAGATTCGTTGGTATAATTCAGAATTCATGGGTCCATCAAGGATGGCAAGCCGTTCAGGAGCAGATGCAGCAAAACAGGCTCAGACCATGATACTACCACCACCACCATATTTCACAGATGGGATAAGGTTCTTATGCTGGAATGTGGTGTTTCCCGTTTCCAAACATAACACTTCTCATTTAAACCAGTTTTATTTTGGTCTTTTCTGTCCATAAACAAAATCCGGCCTGTCCATATCATCCTTAACAAACTGTAGATGGAAAACAGCGTTCAATTTGGGGAGTAGTTGCTTTCTTTTTGTAACTTGGCCGTGTACACCGTGCTCTCCTGATGGTGGACTCATCAACATTAAAATTAGCAAATGCAAAAGATGCTGTTTGTTGCTAAGGAGTTACTCTGGGTTCCATGGTAACCTCACTGACTACTGCACACCTGTTGAAGTAATCATTGTTGGTCAACAGCTCCTTGGGGAGGGTAACAATGGATTTGAATTTCCTACATTTTCTTCTAAATTCTTTAGGCACTTTGACAGATTATTCACACTTGATTGTAGTCCCATTGAAACACCTGACTCTAATTTGTGTAATATTTTTGACTCAACAGTTGAATTGGGCTCTCTTTATCTACATGTAGGACTTTGTGTTTTAAATAGTCTTATGTTGTAGGTCATATTTCCGCAGAAGTATAGAACATTCTAAAGGGTTCACAAACTTACAAGCACCACTATAATGGCAATTACTCATAGACACACATAGAAACATATATGTGCAAACAATACAGCACAGCATAGCGCATAATGGAGCTTAATTATCTAACCAACTGCAGTTATTGTGTCATACCATATAAACTTACGGCAAAAGCATAAATCGATCTCTGCCTTTTACACACACCAACAACAAAACTGTACAAGAGATTATTGTGAATTACATGTATAAAAACTATACAACTGCTTCCAGTATTGCACAGTCTGGTTCTCAAAGATTCTGCATAATGAAATCACTAATAATAATAACAATAATCAACATCAGCACCATAGTGACAGTCATTAGAATTGATAACAACTTTTAAAGCTACCTTACAGAAAGGTATCACATGATTGTGGTTATGATAACCTTTCAGGTATTGTTTTATGACAGTTTTGATAAAGAGTCTTGTCCTAAAAATCCCATCCCATGGTGGAGAGGCATAGACAGGCAAATATAGTAAGGCAAAATAGTGCCTAAAGTAAAGTGTACGGGTTTTTTTTTTGTCCTTTTCTATTAATGATTTATGACATTGCAACCTCTGGCTCCTATCACCACCACTGTAAACCAATCAAGAGTCAGTTTGTTTCTCTCCAATGAAACATTTCACATCAAACTACTCTGAATGACTTTGTTTCAAGCTCAGTGACAGAATTAGGCCGAGATTCGGACAAGTGGGTGAAATTGTTCTTTAATTAGAACTGAAGGTCCGATCTTGCAGCAATGCTGCTTTACTGCTGTGTCATATGAATGAATGGCACTGTTGCATCTCTGGCCTTTATATACACACCGACATAAGTGCAAACATGATCACAGTCACACACATTCACACACTCTTGCACTTTACACTCACATGTATGAGTGGAGAACAGGTTAAGTGAAGCTAATCTGGTCCTGCAGCCATGCGATACTGAGCTTATTATGAAAGAATAGGAAAGAATAGCATTGGCATGAATTCAGCTTCAGCTTTCCATCCAGTCTTCCACTGTTACTGTTGTTAGGCTGAGCAAATCTGTGGCTGGCAAACGTGACAACACATCTGTATGTGTGTGTGTGTATATATATATATATATATATATGTGTGTGTGTGTGTGTGTGTGCAGCAGTAAAGAGGCAGAATTGTTGTGCAGCTTGACTAGGCTTCTGCATAGCGCCATCATGGAGAGCCTGTTGCAGTTCTGGTGAAATTCTTCCTGAGGCGAGGAGGCGAGCACGAGCAGCATTGTGTGTGTGTGTGTCATGATGTATTATGAGCCAACGCATACACACACACACACACACACACACACAATTATGCACATATTCACACACATGCACAGAGAGTCGGTGCATGTTTTCTTTTATTGCGGGCACCAGCCTCCCACAGTGACACACGCTTCTTCCACCAAAACTGCCCTGGTGCCTAACACACTAACAACACACACACACACACACACACAAACACACACAAACACACGCATACATACAGAGAGAGTGTGTGTGTGAGAGAGAGAGACAGCAGGCAAACCCCGATCTCTCTGTGGGTCTTCGACAAAAGCACACACACACACACACACACAAAGAAATAGCACCCCTTTTCCTCACTCCCCCCTCCCCTCCTTTCTCTGCAGAGCCTGAGTCTGAGTCTGCTCTACCGTTACGCAGCATCGAAAAGCAAATGCGAAAATGCAGCAAATGGCAAAATGCAGAGGCGGCTGTGCTAAACACACACATACACACAAGCACATACATACATCCACAGACACACAACACACACAGACCGCCAAGCCCCATACCTGATGCCCTTCGTTCCTGCGTCCCCCCGGGCTGCTCTTACTGCACCGCGCAGAGGCAGGCTGTCCGCCCGGCTGGAGGCAGAGGCAGTGCGGCTGGGGCTTGGCGTCGTGCTCACGGCTCTGCTGCTTCTGCTGCCATTCTGCATGGGGCGCTTGTTGCTGCTGCTGCTGCTGTTGATTGGGTTGCTGCTGCTGGTTCTGCTGCAGCAGAGCCGGCTGCTGGACGCAGCAGTTGGGGAGGCTGCTTCTGACGAGCCTCTGCTGCTGCACCTGTAAAATCGGCTCCTGGGGCTCGGGAGGCGGCTCCAAAGTCACCGGGCTCTGCAACAGGAGCAGCTCGGCGAAAGGGTCGCTCTGTACGGGCGGAGGGCACGCACACTGCTGCTGTCTCCGCTGCTTCTCGAGGTCCAAAAGCTCGTGCTGGCAGCTGCGCCTCGGTGCGTACGTTTGGCTCCCAGACTGGCGAGATGGAGACTTGGAGACTGGAGCGGGAGGAGGGCAGCAGCTTCGCCCGGGCTGGGTGCGCGTGCAGCGTCGCAGGTGGTTGGGATGCGCCGGGGGTGGTGGTGGAGGCAAGGCGCACGGCGTCTGGTGCTGCTGGTGCTGTTGGCGTTGGTGTTGTTGGTACTGATGGTGCACAGCGGCCGGTTGGCGATGCTGCATCACCTCCTCCTCCTCCTCCTCCTCTTCCTCCTCTTCTTCTTCCTCCTCCTCCTCCTCCCCTCCAGCTGGCTGCTGCTGCTGCTGCTGCTGCTGTTGCTGTTGCTGTTGCTGCTGCTGCTCAGGCCTTTGGGCGCTGCAGGGATCAGGAGCCCTTGGGCTGCGTGCAACCCCAGTCGAGTCCAGCAGACTCGTTTCATTGGCGGGTTTGACCAGGACCAGCCTCATGACGTCACTTGCAGCACCCCACCTCCACTTTGTTTTTTTTGGTTTTTGTTTTAGTTTAATTTGCCCCCTTCCTCAAACTTGCACTTGTCCCCCTCCCGGGGTTTGGAGAGGTGAACAGGCTTTTAAACTTTATTTTTTACCTGAATGAAAGCAAAAACAAAAGGTGGACATGCATGAAGGAGGCCTTCGCACACAAGAGAGCCATATTATACTGTGGTTGGTAAATAATTTGGGCTCAGGTTTGGTGGCTCTGTTACTACTGCATCAAAAAAGACAGAGTGACAGCAATGGTGCTGCAGTTTGATGGCATCAAGGGTTTAGTCATGATGAAAACATGCAGGACTGTGAAAAGGTGGTGAGGGGGAAGGGGGGGGGTCGGTCCAGCAGCTAGGGGTCCAAAGGTCACCTGCAAGGAGAACAAGAGACAATATCTCAACTTCAGTGACAGCCCTTTACGAGCTCCCCTTTACCCACTACATTATTAAGTAAGTAAATGAGTAAAGTGTCCATTTGTCATATGTGAACACACCACAACACACAGTCTGAACAGTCTGTCGTTCTCTGCCTTTCACCCTTTCACTAAGTGAAGCAGTGAGGAGCCAGGAACACAGCACTCACACACTCAGTCCTTAGGGTTAAAAATGGCAATACATACAATACAATACGCCCACTCTACTGCAGTTCCACCTGGTTTTCTGTTAGCCAAGCTTCCTTAATTCATTGAGCAGACGATTTCCCAACAGTCTTGCAGCTATGAAAATTTTTGGCGAAGCTAATGTTGTTGACATTGTCCATACCTCGTTACTATCAAGGACGCATTATGATACTTATTGTTTACACTACAAATGTTATTTGGTCATCCATATCACTGCCCAAATCTGAAGATGGCCTGAGTGATCGGATTACAATGCATGTCCAAGACGCATTATACCCCGCAATGTGTCAGTTGTGCTTAGTTCTGTCCACTTATGATAGGATAACATAATACACATATTAATACCAGGTATGAACAGGGGCTTAGTGGCAGGCCTTCTGATCCAATATAATGGGAAAAAAATTTTTACGTTATGGTATGAAGAATCCTGCTTAGTGTGACCAGGGACAATAGCTGTACAACACTTCAAACCTCACTTGACCAATCAGCATTATTATGCCATTATGTATGGCTATAAAAGAGTAAAGGTTTTTATGCGCATAGGAGGTTGTATGTTATGAACACAGTGTTGGATGTTTTAGAGAATTCAGAGTAGATGTGTGCAGATAGTAGGAGAAACTTGATCGTTTTCATTAGGTAATTAGTCCAGTAGACCTGGATAGCCACCTGGGTGGCATGAAGTATCATTTGCTTTGCTGGTTTTGGAGGCAGCGCTGCCTACGAGTGCATGAATTATTAACCTTTCCATCCCACTCTAGCTACAGAGAGAGAAACAGAGGTTGGGGGGGGGGGGGGGGTGTGATCTGACTCCATTTGGCAGAAACTACTCTATTCAGGCCAAACAAAGAGTCACACGCTGTAAAAGCAAGACAGTATGTCAGTCAAAATTAAGAAATATGTTTGGACCTAATGGCCTACATGTGTTACAGTGTTATATCTACCATTCCATTTGATTTCTGTCAGCTATATAGTCATAGATAATACATTACACAGACAGCAACACAATTTTTAGTACATTTTGTAAGACAACTGTCAGTAGGGCAATGTTCATAACACAACAGGAGACCTTCATAACGAATGACATAAACCTCTATGGACATTTATAAGGTTTCTAGGGTATACAGGTTTATTCTAGCAAGTGAATTGCTATGACACTGGCTGAGGTGAAATGACATTAAAATGGATGGAATAAACTTTAACAGCATATGTAGCTTATACATCCTTATAATGCTAGCTAACATCTCCCTTATTGGAGTTCCTCTGGATCCCCTCTACCCTGTTCATCATTGGTCCACTGATGTTCGGATATTCATATTTCAAAGGATTTAATATAAAGTAAAGTGGCCCCTTATAGTCACGTGTGAACACACCACAGCACACAGTGTGACGAGTGTGACCTTCTTTCTCTGCATTCAAGTGAAGCAGTGAGCAGTGTGTGGGGACAGTACCTTGCTAAAAGGAACCTCAATGGTGGCACTAGCAGTCCTGGGATTCAAACCCACAACCTTCTGATTGCAGGGGCAACTCCCTAACCACTAGCTGCTCCATGTGAGGATTGAACTCACGACCAAAACTCACTACCTTTCGCATGCTAAGTGCGCGCTCGCTACCATTTGAGCTAATTACCCTCTATAGAACTGGGCTTTGAAGGTAACACTCATATAATGTAGTTTTTGTTTGACCGTTGAACGTGAACTCAAGCTACCATGGCAGCCTTCATTCATAGTTGTTGCTGCTAATTAAAAGGTGTTACTCACTCACTGACTCGTTTTCTGTAAACGCTTATTCCACACTAGGGTCGCGGGTTTAAAGGTTTTACTTTGAAAGAAAAGGTTTTCTTTTTCAGTGTTACATTATTTCAGTGTTAGAAATGAAAATGAACAATATAAACAGTAGCAATCTGGCTAATAAGAATCTTCTTACTCATGTCAGTCACAATGAATGTAATGTTAGATAAAGCCAGGAGATAACAGGATTTTACTGACCAAACAAATGAATAGTAATAATAAATGAAGTTGTCCTGGTTGGAAAAAAATTCTGGCAACTATTGGGCTAGATGGCCGACATAAATTGTGCATCAACAGGGTGGAGCTTCTGTAAGGGTCTCTAATAAAGTGAATGGTGAGTGCATGACAAAAAAAAATCACAATCAATGGTGATTCATAGTGCCCTAGACATCGTGACCTATAGTAGTGTGACCCAGCCTTCAGGTCAGGTGGATGTCTATCTAGAATATAGATTGTTTAACACACGCCCCAGTACAGCGTGCAGTTTTATGTTGCAATGTCAGTATGGGGTTTCCCGGCTTTAAGGCAGTCTTGCAGTTAATCAAGCTTACTGCTCTTATGTAAGCCCCTGCGCGTGTATTATTTATACTGAGTGTGCGTACCCCCTCCCTGTCGTTCCACCTGTTCTTCACACACCACAGGAACCTCTCACTCATGACCACTAGCAGACTATATTTAGATCCCATTTAAGTTAGCCTTCAGCGCTGGTCTCAGATCAGCCACGCTTTGGACACCGTGGCCCACGCACTCTCTCATGTACAAAGAGGAGCACATCATATGGCCAGAGAATGAGAGAGAGGGGCACTTTCGTTGGCTTTGGTGTATAATGTTCAGGTTACTGTGAGCGTGTCAGGTATCAGGACATTCATTTAAAAGGACGTTTCAGCAAAAAACATTAATTGGTGGGATATAAGCTCCAGTTACTTTATATTAGCTCCATGGCTCCTGTGCAATACAAAGAAGTGAACATGGGAATGTTTTCAGCACTGACTTCACACAGTTAGTACAACTACTCCCTTATCGGACCAAGGTTTGAACATTTTTTACCTAGCTTTTAGTACAGAATGCATACAGTACTGCCAAACGTCTTCCGTTCACATTTCACTTAACGTCCACTTTAGCATAATGGTGTATTTTTACAGCTCAGTTTGCACTCGCTTACATACACCACTACGCAACTGGTACAGCCAGCATAAAGCCTATACTGCATATTCTTTTGCTAAACCACAAATACGGCTTTGGACAACCATCAAACCCAATAAAAAAATTTATAGAAGTTATACAGACAAAACCGGTGATAAATGCATATAAATAAGCCAGTCACAGGTGATAACCATCTCAGCTGAGGTCATATCCATGTGTCAAACATCTATAATCACTTCTGGACCTATTTGAGGAATCCACCATTGTATATAAGCAATAGAGGACATTGTGTGATGTGAATGAGAACAAAGAGAGGACATTAGGTGTGATGTGAATGAGAACGTCAAATAATGCAAACAAAGCAGGCTAAGACATAATTAACCAAGAATAATAACTGCATTATGAAACAAAAATTCGTCTAAATAATACCTTACGTCTTAATAATGTAGTGGCAGAATAAAAAAGTGTAACTCATAGTTCTGGTCCTAAGACCTGATTGGCTGAGCCACATCCCAAACTACTGTAAAGCATTTAATGCTCCAAGTCACTACAGCCACTGTGCTGTGAATGGAATTATGTTTGACTGTCGTGCTGCTCAAATGGACAGGCGTGTGAACTGATAGATGAAGCCAGAGTCCGGATTTGTTTAAACTGTGGGGCTGATGGATGATTTTCTTAATTAGAACTAGGCAGATCAAAAGATAGATTGTTAACACATAACAGGATTTCCAGGATGTATCTCAAATGGCTCCTATATGGTTCACTGTGTAAGTTTGAATACCAGATGGTGCGATAGTGCATGCCTTTCTCCCCTCACACGCTCATGCTCACCCAGCCTCAAACTTTTGGTCACCTTTTCTATCTTCCCCATGAATTCACCGCGATCATAGTCTGCGCTGTTTATATTCAGCCTCATGCAGACTCAGACTCTGCCCTCTGTGACCGACACGAGGCTCTACGCTCAGCACCAAACCATCCACCGGGATCCACTTTAATAACCGTGGTTTTATTTCATTTCTATGTAATTATGTACTTCCGTTTCATTCATATATATTTTTTGTCATATTTGTATTCAGAATTGTTATTTCTACCATAAAAAAATATTTTTAATCCTTATGTTTTGTACAACAATAAGCATTTCACTGCATGTCATACTAGGTATGATTGACAAATACATCAAATTTGAATCTGAAGGGTTTTTTAAATCTGGCCTTTGTAAACAAACTGTGCATTATTTGTCCGGTATGGAATTGTGCACAAGTGGCAAAATCCCAAAAAAGCTATTTATTAGAGATATAATACTAATACCAGAGCCTATATTTCTGTTCCTATGTTGTGCGTGTATATATGTTGCCGTTTGGTGGTAGTTTTCCCATCATGAGCAAAAACTAATTCTAAAGTGAATGTTTTGGGTTAAAACAATATATTTTATGACATTTCAGTACACATCTTGGCAGAAGAACTGTGTACAGCTATTAAATTAGTGTTTCTTATGTGAATGCCCTTGACAAAGTATTTTTGTGCTGTGAACAGTAAACTAGTGTTAGAATAAAAGATATTTTATGAGCGTAAAACAAATTGTTGTGCCGAGGCGTGTTTCTGCTGGGAGTGTGTGAAGAGTTTTGAAAAGGTGAACTGGAGACTACAAAATAGTGGCAAATGCTAGCAGTTGAAAAAAAAAAAGACGTAAGCTTATTGATATAAAAAAATAAATGCAGAGCCTTATTAGAAAATCTGTATGTGAAATATCAGTATGCAGTCTGGTTAATGATAGTACACCAGATAACTGGAACAAATGCAATGTTAGTGGAATATGATGTTGTATAAGTGCGTGTGTGTATGTGTATCTGTGTGTTTGTGTGTGAATGTGTTTGTATGCGTGTGTGTGTATGTGTGTGTGTGCGTGCATGTTTGTGTGTGTGTGAATGTGTGTGTGTGGGTGCGTGTATGTGTGTGTCTGTGAATGTGTGTGTGTGTGTGTGTGTGTCTGTGAATGTGTGTGTGTGTGTGTGTGTGTTATGCAGGATGCTGTGTTGGTGTGTTTGTGTGGCTGTTGAAAGTACACAACTACGTGCTTTAAGCTGCGGGGGAGAGATGGAGAGGCACTGTCACTAACAGATGAGTGTTCCTGATCGCTTATTATTTCAGCTCTGGGGAAATACACACACACACACACGCACACACGCACACATACACATACACACACACACACACATAGAGAAACAGAAAGAGAAGAGAAAGAGATGGACAGAGAGAGAACAAAAGAGAGACTCATCTGAGAAAATGAGAGAGAAAGAGAGAGAAATTAAAAGAGAGGAAAAGTGGGGAAGAAGAAAGAGAGAGGCAGATCTGAAAGATGAGGAGAGAGAAGCTGAAAGGGAGAAAACTCATAACTGATGTTTGCAGATACAAATACATAGTTTTACTGCTGAATAAAAGGGATCAGTAGGAAAAAACGGAATTGTGAGAATTGTTTATATATATATATATATATACAATTCTTACAATTTTGTCTTTTTTTCTTACTGATTACTACTTTTTGTCTGTGAAAGGTACTGTTTAAAAGTAATGAAATATTATTATTGTTATTATTACTTACTGCAAACCATTGTCTCTGCACATATTTCTAACCAGCTGCATGAAGTAAAGCATCTTTCTCCCCAGAGACAGCTGTTGATTAGAGTTGTGTGTGTGTGTGTGTGTGTGTGATTATAACATTTTCTCCAGAGGGCTGTAAAGGCACAACCCTTAGCGTGAACGATTTAGCTGATTGGTTAACGTCTTTCTGTCATCTAGAGATTCCACCCCGGAACCAATAAAACCAGTAAAAAAGACAGTTACAGTTAACATTTCTGTTACATACACACACACACACCAACCCACCCACCCACACAAACACACACACACACACTATACTACACTACATGCTTGACTACTCTACTATATTCATAATCAGCTCAGAACAGTACTACCTTATAAACACGGCTAACAATACTGTGGTGGCCAAATATATAAGGGCATTCATTATCACATTTATTCAGAGTGATATACATCTGTGGTTTGTAGTCCACAAGAAAACATGTCCCTCATACTAGTAAACCTAGACTTACAATTAAGATCTGCTAGTAGATTCCACCAGAGATGAAGTTAGTAATCCACCAGGCAGGGCCCTCTCAGATCACACACAGATGTTAATGTTATTTGTGAAGATTGCACTAGTTTAGTTAGTTCATGATATGAACATGTAGTTGTTATCCTCAATGCTCAGTGAAAAGGTGGGTCTTCATTCCCTTTTATGACAGTGAGGGTTTCGGGAGATCTGACGGTCAGTGGACGTTCGGTTCACCATTATGGTACCAAATCTGAGGAAAGTCTTGATAGATATCTTTGACCTTTGAGAAGAGGTGGGTTAAGTTGAGCTGTGCTTGATGCTCTAAGCGGACAAGCTGTGACCTGTAGTCTAATCATTGCTGATAGGTAATACAGAGCTGGCCCATTTTTGGCTTTGTGGGTGAGTTCTAATGCGAGCAGCCACAGGAAGTCAGTGAAGGGTTGGCAGTAGTGGAGTGGTGTGTGAGAAATTTAGTCTATTGAAGACAAGACGTGCTGCTGCACTCTGGATCATCTGTAGAGGTCTTGTGGTCTTTAGAGGAAGACCAGGCAGGAATAAGTCCAGTTTTGAGATTTATTTGTGTGGCATCAGTGCTGAGGAATGGACAAATTCTTCTGATGTTCAAAGAAGGGACTTAAAAGTTCATGAGAGACTATTAATGTGAGATGAAAAGGAGAGCACCTAGATTTCATGCTTTTTATGTAGCAGTGATGACGGCATTTCAGGTTACGGATGACCAAGTCAGGGATGCATTTCCTGGGCTGTACAGGAGGTCTGTTTTGCTGGGATTTAGCTTCATCCAGGAGAAAATATCATTCAGACATATAGAGAGCAAAGCTGGGATCTGAGAGGATGAGGAAAGGTGGGCATGAATGGAGTGGGATTAGCTTTATAATGGCCAGAGAAACCATGTGAATATCATCAAGGGAGCGAATGTATAAGGAAAAGAGAAGGGGGCCAAGCACTGAGCCTTGGGGAACACCAGTGGTAAGTCTTTGTGGGATAGACATAGATCCTTTCCATGATACTTGGTAACTGCGACCCTCAAAGTAGTACAGAACCAGGGTTTCTGCGTTTGGTGAGTAAAGCCAGGATCAACTGATGGCTGACTGTATCAAAAGGTGCAGAAACTCGAAGAATTAGAACCAGTTTAGTGGTTTTGACTGCATGAAGCTGCTCAGTGAGAACTAAAAGCACAGTTTTTGTAGAATGTGCTGCTTTGAATCCTATCTTGTGCTAGAAATAGGTTGAGTTGTTTATATATGGCACTCTTCAGAACTTTGGAGAGGAAGGAGAGAAGAGATACTGATCTGTGGTCATTCACGTAAGGGATGTTGAGTGTGGTCTTTTTTAGGATTGGTGTGACTACAGCTGATTTGAAAGAAAATGGCCTGTTTCCATGGAGTCTTTTATTATATGAGTGATATAAGAAGATTCAAGTTATATAAGGGGATGCAAGTGATACAAGAAGATCCAAAGATATAGTCAGAAAGGTGGAAGATAGGATTGCATATAGAGATGTATGCAAATACACATACACATATATATTCTATAAGTCTCTTAGTCTCACTTTTATCAGAGAAATGAAATTCATTTGGACAAAATGCATTTTAGGTAAGTTATATGTTATATATACATGCATTCATACACAGAATGGTGAAAAAAATCACAGAAAGGGTTTGTGGTTAATTAGCTAAATCTGACACGGAAAACAAGAGAAAATAAATTACATTTACCAAAAACAAAAAAAATTAAATCCTTTGCATCACAAGTATTGAAAAGTAGTTTTAAGCTCACAACAGGGTTCCGAGACTCTTAAGCAGCCATTTATGATGTCCTGTCTCTGGGGTATAAATATAAGGCGACAGGCTCTCCTGGTTTGTTAAAATTTACTAGCATCCTTCAGGCTCAGGGTCAGTTTGACCCCAGCAACTGAAACCTCCAGAAACTAGTTGTGATTAAAAATTGCTATCCTAAGACCTAAATAAGACTTTAAATAAAATATACAATAAAATATACATGTGATAAAGCACTCACATCACGGGAAATATCAAAGCTCTTGCGTGAAATATGTTTTCCTTGAACAGTGTGAAATTCTTTCTCTGCATTTAACCCATTCACCAAGTGAAGCAGTGGCCAACTAGTTGTAAAAATAAGCCAAATGTCTGTAACAACTAGAGCTATAACCAAATAGAGCCTTAGTGAACTTCCCTGGAAGAAGACATTAACCCCCCTTCCCCATACACACACACAAAGAGACGAGGATGGTTACAGAGAGAAAATTCCCTATAACAGATGTACAGTGTTGTTTAGTCACTATGTCTTCAAATAAAATTTATACTTCTCGTCAGTGCTAACAAATTATTTGTAAAAAAAAAAAACCCTTTCCTTTTATATATTCACACAACATCCCCAGAGTTCACAAGATGGTACTGGAACTAAAACAGGGTTCTGTGTTTTTTTGCAACACACAAGGTGGATCTGGTGTTAAGGAGAAGGATGATTATACAGAAAAGCGTCTAATTAACCCAAAAGACATCTTATTAATCCTGAAGGAAAGGGCAACAGCAACAACGAAACGAATTACAAACATCAGGAGAAGCTGCACGATTTACAAACTGTTTCTAAGATGTTTATACCATTACACTATCAGATTCCAGATTTATACCTGAAGGACATTGAATGTTTACATACTACGTCATTATTTAATTGGTATTTTTAAGGTTTTCTTGTTCTGCACCAATTTATTCATGTAGATTGCCTTGCACACACACAGATCCACATCAAAATAGGACATAAAATGGTAGTAATAAAGAATTTTAATAAACAGTTCCAATAAAGAATCTCGAAAGAAATTTGATCTCTATAGAAAAAAGAATCTCTAAAGACAATTAAAGCATTTAAAGATTTTTCTATGAGAAAAATAACCTTATCATGTCATCACACAAATCTTAAACATAATATATTTTTAATTGCATAGAATCTCAAAGAATTTTGATGAAGAATTTTAATTGATGAGTCTTAGAATCTTACCTCTTTTCTTTAGATGTAAACAAATCCCTCCATTATGGTCTGTCCAGTTTTGCTCTGAATTTCTGGTGCGGCAAGCGTGAGGGCTGGAATGGAGAGCGTTTTGGTCATCAATCGGTCAGTCTGCTTCTAAGAAGTAACGGCTGGCCGGGGTGTGTGTGTGTGTGTGTGTGTGTGTGTGCATCTCTTTGAGACATGTAATTAGGATGCAGAGTGAAGAAAAGAGCGCAGCTTGTTAAGAGCTGCCATGCAAATGGACTAGGTGACAAAGAGACGCGTACACACACACACACACACACACACACACACACAGGGGCCCTGACACAAGAGTGCAAAAGCCCACACACTGTACGCAGTGTACGTCACACACTTTAAAGAAGTCATGCACTTTTAGGTCTTTATACACACTATTAATATGAAGCTGGGCATGGAGTGTGTTGGGGACACACAGAATGGTATGAGGCTCTGTAATAGAGGAGGGAGAAATGTGCAATTGAAGGCAAACAGTTCAAAGGACCACCAAAACCCTCTCATCTTACCGGGAACACACACACACACACACACACACACACATACACACACACAGCTTGCACAAAGGCCTCAGACAGACGTGCCGGACACTGGACAGAGCCACTGCTCTGTATGGACAGCAGAGCCCAGTGCGCTGAAGCCAAACACATTGGAAAACACTTCAGTTTGTAGATTTTTAGCATGCAGAGAAAATGGCAAGCCTTCTCCAGAGGTCACTGACCATTTTTCGTAGCTCGCTACGAAGCAGCAGAAGTTTGATTTTGAGACTGAAATGCACCACAGAACAACTTTGTGATGTTTCAGTCTCAGACAGAAATGCTCTACAGTCACAGTTACAGTACAAGAGTGCTTAAACTAGGCCACATCTGGTCTTCACACCTACTAACGAGACTCAAATCGACATCTGCTTTTAACCAAGTTACTGCCAAAGAAGTCGCACACGTTAGCAGACCCTGTCAAAGAAAAGAAAAAGTTCCAGGATAATACAAAGTAAGCAAAAACATGGACAAGAGCGAGAAGGGTTTTTTATTTTAGGAATAGAGGGCAAGCAATAAGTGTGAGGGCTAGTTAGTCCCCTGGGTGCTCCTTGTAGAGGTGGGTCTTCAGACGACACTTGAAGGCAGCGAGAGACTCAGGTCTGATCACCAGAGGGACTTCGTTCCGCCACTGGCGGGCCAGGACTGAAAAGAGTCTTGATACATGTCTTCCCCTTCTCTCGAGACCTGAGTCATCTGCTAGTTGCATCCAGACCTTTTAAACGTCATTCATTTTGGAAACTCTGATTGATTAAAAGTTGCTTAAAGCTGGTACTCAAACAACTCAGTCAGGTTTCACCAGTATTTATTACACTATTACTAAAGTCAGAAAGCATGAACCTGGAACTGTCCCACAGATTTATTTCATTGATAAAAAAATTGGATAGTTCAGTTAGTGCCGAACTGGAAATGCCCTCGGTTTTCCTTTCAGAAATCTGGTCACATTAATAGTATAGCATTTACCAAAGCATTTTATTCCTTTCGCCAACAGTATTATGGAAAATAAGGAAACAAGACTAATAATGGATGGCTTCTTCTTTTCCTTTACTGTGCATATATTTTTAACCAATTTAACACAAAAAATACAAATATACAGGGGTCCAATTGATTTAAATTACCAAGCTAATTGATAGCTGGTCCCTAACTGCCAGCAGTTGCTTGGTGTGCACATTGCAAAATCATGCTTTTGTGAAAACCTGCTCACAGTGAGATAACATATAAAATAAAATAAAATATTTACAAATAAAAAAAAAGGCAGGACTGAAATAGAATGAAGAAATATGACAAACACAGTTCTTATTTATCTAGTTATTTGGGAATATTGACTGAAACATAAAATTATTCAAGCTCAAATAAAGTTTATTGGCAGTACAGTTATAAAAAGGTATCAGCAGTGCACCCATAAGCTGGTGTGTTTGTTGCACTATTTGTGCTGTATTGGTACAGAGACCATCACATTATAAGAGTTTTAGCTAGCATGTCGCTTACTACTGCTACTACTACTGCCACCATACACTGAAAGACTGCATCATTTTTTCCTGGTTACTGTTTTTGCAATTTGTGGGAGTGTGTCTGTGTAAAATTATATTATACCTTGCAAATGTTAAACTACACAATACCCTTACATTAGTTTACAATTGCAACAATTAAAATAGTGCTGTTAAGAGCAGAGTGTGTGTGTGTGTGTGTGTGTGACTCTGCTTCATCCCATCAGAAACTGAATCAGGAGTGAAGCTGCTGGAATACAGCACATAGAAAAGCTGCTCTACAAACACTACTGCACTCACAACACATATGGAGGCTTTTCTTATTGTTACACAGCTCACACTGCAATAGTTCATAAAAGAATAGCAACCTGTGCGTTTTACACACACAAACACACACACTGCCGCAAACTGTACAAACAGTGAACAGAAAAATAGGGAAAAGTGGTCTCTTATTTTTCCATATCTGTATATCTGCCTGTTCAGCCTACAGCAGTTTAGCCCTATTTGTTCAAACTGAGGTTATAAAGTGTTTCGGCCTGGACTGCATTTCGAATGAGGTTCAAAACAGAGCAGCCAGAACATCAGAGCAGAACTCATTTACATATATGTGTTAAAGGCACAGTAACAAAACAGCCTGTTTAATAGAACAGGATCAGAAGAGGATGGAAATGGTCATTTATAGATGAAATAAGATAACTGTGGAGAATGTTAAGGAGACGTCAGGGGGAAAAACACAAGTGAAATGCAGGCTGTTGGCCCTTTAATGTTGCTGAGTGCCAAAGGGAAGCGGGTGTTTTGTTGTAAACTCTGCTGCAGACCCTGCTGACGCTGCGCTCCGCTCGATGAGGGAATTCCGTGCTATTTATAGCTCACTGCTCTGCAGGCCGGTGGGGGTCTGAGTAGGTTCTCTCAACGACACACCACTCCAGCCCACACACACTCACACACACACACACACCCCTTCCACCATACATTACCATGCACTGCACATTACTGATGAAAAGGATCTAGTTTTAACCTGACCTGAAGGATGACACTGACAAGAAAGACATTGACAATTTAAATTACATCAGTACTATAGAATATAAAGGATGTATTGCTAATTACTACCACTAATATAATTAAAATAATAATAATAATAATAATAATAATAATAATAATAATAATAATAATAATAATAATTGCACTCATACTATTCAAATACCAGTACTAGAAACGCTATGGATTTTTATTAGATGATTTCTAAATGTACACTTTCAGTAACCCCTGGTGTTTTGTTGAGGACAATTTGCTGAATTGAGCAAAATAAATGTGGCACTTTTTTCTCCAAATCTGTCAGTAAGTAGAATATGTGCAGTAACATTTGCAAGAAATTTGTCATGCTTAATTTGTGGAGGACATGTACATATTTTGACTTAGGAAATCAACAAAATGTGTACATTTCATGAACCCCGCCCAGTGAACGCAAGGTGTTTCCACCTCTGGGCTTTATAGTGTGATCAGTGCCGTCTGGGTGGAGCTCTTCTCCAGACTTTCTCAGCTCTAGGAGTCCACCATCAGTCTGATGCTGTGTATAGTTTATTTTTCTGAAACATACACTATATGGACAAAGGGTTTGGGACACATCTGCTTTTCAGGGTTTGGGCTAGACCCCTTACTTCCAGTGAAGGACAATCTTAATGTTTTAGCAGATCAAGACCTTTTTTTGACAACGCCATGCTTCCAACTTTGTGGACACACTGGAGAAGAACCTTTTCTATTCCAGCATGACTGAGCCCCAGTGCACAAAGCAAGCTCCATAAAGACATGGCTGGAGAAGTTCAGTGTGGAAGAACTTGACTGACCCACACAGAGCCCTGACCTCAACCCCATCTAGCACCTTTGGGATGAACTGGAACGGAGATTGCGAGCCAGACCTCATACAGGCTCTACAGAATGAATGGGCACAAATTCCCACAGAAACTCCAAAATCTTGTGGAAAACCTTCAAAGAAGAGTGGAAGCTGTTATAGCTGCAAAGGGGGACCAACTCCATATTTGAATGCAGTGTCATCACAGTTCCTGTTGAGGTAATGGTCAGGGGTCCCAATACTTTTGTCCATATAGTGTATATTCTTTTGTTACATATTTTATAAAGCAACCTAAAGAACTTGAAGTTTAAATACTTGTTAAGGCCACTGGAGATGCTGCTGTGAGACTAGTACTGCATATGTATACACATTTCGCTTGAACATCTTTAATCAGGGCTCTTAATCGGGAGTTTCTCTTTCTTTTACTGCAGTAACAGCCTCTGCTCCTCTGCAAAGACTTTACACTAGATGGTGGAACGCTGTGGTGAGGATTTGATTGCATTCATCCACAAAAGCATTATTGAGGTATTGATATTGGATGATTGGTTCTGGATCCCAGAGGCCACTTTAACTCATCACAGTGGTATTGGGTGGAGCTCTATCCTGCTAGAGAAGAGTTTTACTGCTCCATAGCTCAATGCTGGGGGCTTTATACCCCTGTAGCAAATACTTAGCATTGGACATGGTGCTTTTTGGCTCAAGCGGGGATGCCCCAGAACGTCTTGTTTTATTACTAGTGCTTTGCTATAGAGATACAAACTGTGTGTGTGTGTGTGTGCATGTCAAAAAATCTAACAAATGATTCAGAGCCTATTTAGCACAGCTACTGCATCATTATCACTAAACATAATGAGAAAGTATTTCTTTCTGAGGATTTTTGTCTCTTGCTGGATCATTTCATGGAGCAAAATGAACAGAACCATCACAAAAGTGGATCTCAAGAAAATACCTGTCAGGCTCCAGCAACAACTCACAAATAAGGGATTAAGATTAAGAAGTGACCATTTGTCATACGTTAACAGCACACAGTGTGAAATTCAAACCCACGACCTTCTGGCCACAGGGGCAACTCCCTAATCACCAGGCGCCCTGTTTCCTGAAATGTGTTTATAGTAGGTATTTTTTCAGATATTGTTCAGTGTAGTGCGCTGTTTTACTAAGAATGCTCATGCATGACAATAAATGTGTTTTATTAACATTTTAGCACCGTTTAGCCCCTTTTAGTCCAATCAATGAGGACTCACTCGGGGTGTGCCCTCTAGTGATGTTGAGTCTTTTTTTGCCCCCTTTCTGGGCCTTGCCTTTTTTCAAGAAAAGGCAAGGCTCCTTATAAAATGTAAAAAAAACAAAAAGTAAAGTGACCATTCTCTCATATGTGAACACACCACAGCCCACAGTGTGAACAGCACAGAATTCTTCTCTGTATTTAACCCATTTACCAAGTGAAGCAGCGGGCAGCCAAGAACACAGTGCCCGGGGAACAGTGTGTGGGGATGGTAACTTGCTCAAAGGTACCTCAGTAGTGTCAGTAGCAGTCTTGGGATTCGAACCCACAGCTTTCTGATCGCAGAGGCAACCCCCTAACCACTAGGCCACCAGCTGCTCCAAAAACAGGATCTGGTTGTGTCCTGAAATGTGTTGAACCCTTTATTAGGTTGAATTTTTAAGTTTAAAACTGACTGGTGAAGGAAAGGCTTACTGTGACGCACGATTGTGTGTGTGTGTGTGTGTGTGTGTATATATATATATAATTTTAGCAGCTAAACAATACTGGAATCTGACAGGTCTGCAGCCCTAGGCATGCATGTATATTTTTGGCTGCAGCCCCTGATGTTGATGGTGTTGATGCTGGAATAGAAGATGATAGATGACTGATAGTTAACATGAATCGGGTAAAATACATTATAATCCACATTAGGTCATGCCTCGCTGTCTCCTACTAGCTATTAAAACGAACAATTGCACAACAAAGAACTGAAGCAACAGTCTTAAAAAAATTCTCCATTCTTGTTAGGCGTGTTAGCTGGTGGGTAAGCAGTTTCTTGTTAGCTACATTAGCCTCAAGTGCAAAAGAAGCACCAAGCATGCTTTGATTGATGCACTACATTTATAAAATGGGATTAATTTTGCATTGAATGTATAGCTTTTATATAAAATGAAACTATACTATATGACACAACCACTATAGTGGGAGTGGTTAGTTGGAATGGACCTCATTTAATTGATCTCTGTAGTTTGGCTACAGTTTAAAAGCAGAGATTATGTTCAGAATAGAGCTTACTGGTAAGTGTATAAAATGTAGTTTGGTGCATGTTTACAGCAGCCAAAAGGAGAAAAAAAACAACCTTTTTCTTTGAGGAGCTTATAATTTTTTACAGGTTGTTATTTTTAGCGTTTATGTTGTTAATGTTCTGTTGGAGAACTTTTATTTTTCTAAAGCAATCCAGTCTGTGTAGTACAGAATTAGAAATTTAGAGAATTGAGACAGTTTTAAACACAAAATACCAAAATTAATACATATCTTTACCTCAGATTGAAAACTGTTTTGAACCCAAAAATATGTGTGCCCAAAGTGTAAACTGTCAATTTGTCACATGTGAAATTCTTTCTCTGCATTTAACCCACTCACCAAGTGAAGCAGGGGGCTGCCAGGAACACAGCACCCGGGAAGCAGTGTGTGGGGACGGTACCTTACTTAAGGTTAACTTAGTGGTGCCACTAGTAGTCCTGGGATTCAAACCCATGACCTTCTGATTGCAGGGGCAACTCCCTAAGCACCAGGCCACCAGCTCACCCATATATAAATGTGCTATGGGTGTGTCCTGTCATTACGAGTTATAACTAATAAGCATTGCATCCGCCACAGTGACTTAAAACCAAAGGACCTGAGGTTATATATTCAGAGCATGTAAAAATGATTAAAAAAAAAAAAACAAAATAAACACACCCCCTAAAATGTTATGCAATTGTATATTGTGTATTTTACTAGTGTTATAAAAAGGTATATCGTCTTTGTCTACATACCACTACTGTGTAAATAGTTACACTGGTATATTCAGTGCACTCTTTCAAAAATTTCATGTTGTACTCAATCACTTCCTGTAGAAGTCCTCTGTGCACTCTCCACCCACAAAACAGCTTTTATAGATCCTGCACGGTTGGACAAGCATTACAGAACGTGGGAACCTACTGAGAAACTGTAACACACACCTCAGTTTATGTTCACCTAAGTTCGGAGTGATTCATTTCTAATTATGTATATTTTTGTATGTGGGTGCAAGGCCACACCGTGAGGATCAATCAGGTGTAGTATATTTTGCCTCAATTCTAGATACGGTTGGCTTTACTCAAAATTTAGCAAGGTCTACATACAGTTGCAGTCACACTCTTGATTTAATCCTGACCCTTAGTGTTAATGTGGATTTTCCACAGACCACAGGAATCTCAGATCACTACCTCATTACATAGGAACTTCATCTTAATCATAATGTAAACACATCCCCTTTAGTCATACAATAACATCCACCACAGCTGTTTTATTGAAAACCTCCCAGATTTATCAACCCCATTTGGCTCTCCATCTGGTCCAGCAGACTGAGATAACCTAACTGAATGCCTAGAGAAAGCTCTTTAATCCACATGAGATTACATCACACCTCTACATTTAAATTTATGGCATTTAGCAGATGCTTTAATCCAAAGCAACTTCCATTCCCGAACTACAGGGGACAGTCTCCCTGGAGCAATTTGGGGTTAAGGGTCTTGCTCAGGAACCCAGTGGTGGTGTACTGAAGGTAGGATTCGAACCCATGACCTCTTAGACGCAGAGGCAAGTATCCTACCCACTAGGCCGCATCCACCGGACCCCTTTAAGATGTTTCAGACCTCTAATATGTAAAAAGTCAGACAGAAAGCTCTTGTTGAGCCATTGTTAGCACAGTGACAAATGTTGACTTTTGATACTTTTGATACAGCGGAGGCACGTTTTAAAATGGAAACACAATGTGATGTGGTGACTGTAAACCAAGATCTCTAGGGGTTCTTATTATGGTGAATGCAATTCTGTAAAGTCTGTCCAGCCTCTCAAAAGTAGCAATGGAAGCTACTGTGGAGCCTGGACAGGTCAACAGCAATCAAATCCTGAAGCAAAAAAAAAAATCCATCACAGCATCTCAACTTAGAGGTCTGTTTAACACCAGAACAGAGAAAAGAGTGGTATTCTTTAAAGCAGAAGCACTGAAGGTTTTCTTTGTAAAGTGTATGGTAAACTTAGCTTGACCCTTTAAGTCTATAGTAATCAATCAGTCAAGATGTGTTATTATTTTACAATGAAGCTAATGTAGCTAATAGAGAATTAGTAGTATTAGTCATCTAGCATGCCTAGATCAGTTGTATCCAATTATTATTTTAATTAAATGTTTTTCTTCAGTTTCATTTTTTCCTTTATTTGCTAGGTGATTCATCAAACTGATATACTTCCCCAGGTTTTCTTCTTTAGATTTATACTGGAGCTACAAGCATCTTCATGTTACACTGCATGCCTAAATCCTCGCAGTTATCTCAAGCAAACAAAAAGACTTGCTTATACTGCAGGATATACTGTTTACTTTTATTGATAATAAGCTGCACTTTTATTGATTTTTGTGAACTCGGGACACACAGAGGACTTTAGTCTGGGAATGGGAAAATCACTCACACTCTGAAGTTCAGTGATTCAACATACACACTTTTATAAAGAAGAGGCCAAATGGAGCACAGACACAATGCACAGAAACCTTCACTCAATACAATGTCTTTCAAAGCATTCTTGCAAAATAAACATATTTAAGTGCTCAAAATCTTGTAAAATCGTATATAGTGCTCCTGTAAGTGTGACTGCAACCCCCAAGACACCAAATCATCTACAGGGTCGGTCATCTTCTCAAATTCCAGTAAAATGCAGCAGCCGACTCTTTGAAATCAGAGCAGTTGAAACAGATGTAACTCAAGTGCACTGCATTTATTTCTTTTCACAAAAAAGAAAATCAAACTTAAAAAATAAAATGGACTGATTTGAGTGTGGCACAATCGCACATGATGTTATCAGTTTGGTTAAGTTAGATGTCTAAACTGTTGCTCCGACTAAGAACAAAAACAATGTAAATTATAAAGAAGCAGAACAATTAAATTAAATCTACCTTGGTTATGTATTTTCATGTTTGCTTGGTGTGCCAGTCTTTAAGAGGTTTTTTTTGTTTGTTTTTTTGTTTTGCTGTTATTGCTGTTTTTTTACTTGTTGTAAGCGACGAAGCGCTGGTTCAGCGGATTTTCTGGAGATTTCGCCCACTCTTTCTTCAGCTGCTGTTTGAGCTGAGACAGACGCATGTTGGGGTTTTCCATTTTAAGGCGGGGCATGTTGACCTCTTCGAATGCAGTGTAGGCTGCCTTCATTCGCCGCTCAGGGTGACGATCCAGATCCTCTTTAGTACTGCAAAACGGCAAAAGTGCTTTGAAGTAACAGTTCAGGGGGGAAAAAAATTCTCCAGTTCCACTACAAATATAGTCGGACAAGATCTGTGTCTAAACATTGCTTACAGTTACAAACCAATCATGGACGCTTACACCCCACCATTTAGCCCAATGTTAACTGTGTGCTTAATTCAACATTCAAATCTGTGTTCAGCTGTTTAATCAGTGTGAAAAAGACATAATTATGGGGTTTCTGATGCTGTATGACATACTGTCAGTTAGGAAGTCTTGTATTAAATTACTTAACAACTCAACAAGGTTTGACAAAAATTTCAGGAACACAGCACCCAAGAAGCAGTGTGTGGGGATGGTACCTTACTCAAGTGTACCTTAGTGGTGTCACTGGCAGTCCTGGGATTCAAACTCACAACCTTCTGATTGCAGGGGCAACTCCCTAATCACCAGGCCACCAGCAGCCCCAATATACTACAGGCATGTAGGGGGCGATATTGCTCCAGTGGGTTCATTTGAATATTGCTCTAGACTGCTCTATATTGTTAAACCGATTCACATGGCAAAAGTACCTGAGGACTGCAATGGCATCTTCAATGGTTCGAGCCGATCCTTCTTCAGGAACAATCCGGTTGATGTTCTCCTCCAGTGGTGCCTCCAGATGGCTCTTCTCTGCAGAAGAAACATGAAAAAAAACATGAAACAAAAGACGGCAGGAATGAATAGTGAGCATGGAAGTCATGGGTTAGGGAGGTTAGCGGATATTAAAGCCTTTAAACATTTTTTCACATGCAAAGTTCCCTCAGGTGGCTACCTTCAGCTCCGGGTTTAGAAGCAACCTGCAAACTGTGCCCTGCCTTTTATCCTGTGTGTAATTTCTAGTATTTGTGCATGTGAATGTTTTTGGACATTGATCCATACCTTTTTCCTTGGTTTGCTGTTTCTCCGTCTGCTCCCGCAGGAGGTTCTCCTCTATCTGCGCCCGTGTCACTTTCCCAGGTGGTTCTTTATGTTTTCCTTTCAGCCTCGAGTCCTCTTCATCTAGGAGCCGTTGGTTCTCTCGCTTTCTCTCCAGCAACTCCAAACGCCTCTTTTCCTTTTCATCCTACACACAAGGAAAACAACTTTGAGCATGCTCTTAAAGCATGTCAAGTGAAATCTAACATCATTTAAGCAATATAGGCTTTAAACTAAGAAACTGTTCATTTGGGATGCAAAAGAAACGCTTCTAAAGTGCTATACAGTATTTTTTCCCCTGCTAAAATTCACAACCATCGCTGCCTTGACCATCATGTAGCATAAAATCAGACAGTCAGGATTGAAAAAACACAGAAAAAAAACCAACCTAGTCCTAACTACATGAGTCCTATTATGTCCCGTATTGAACCTGTGTCCTAAATTCCATAGTTACATATTTATGCTGCATGCCCAGATCAAAAGCAATTAAAAAAGCAATTAAAGTCAAGGACATTCTAGTTCACCCTTCAACACTAAGCAGCATGGCACAGGTAGTCTCATAAGATGTTATGTGCAACTGACAGTCCCAGAGTAGTGTTTCACAACCTGTAGTACTGTCATATGACCCATTTAATTTTGTTCATTCTGAATAAAATGTGTGTACAATTTATTTCCTCTCCTTAAACACACTCACTAAAACAGAAAATGAGTTTAAACAGGTTTCTGAGTAGAGCAATCACCCAACTACACTGGTCTGGATTTGTGCACTCCAGGTTTAGATGATTAGTCAAATTATCACTGATCAATTATAGAAACGGTTGTTGCTACTCTGGTGCTCAGTGCATTGGCATTATTAGCGTGATTGCGTCAGTAGTGTGAGCAATATTGTTCTTGACACAATCTCACTATTGTTTTTCTTTTATTCCAGTCACTTCAAGGCTGTGTGAGTAACATGGAAAATGTCAAATTTCAACAGCCCGTAAACCCAGCTGCGTGTGCGCGCGTGGGGAGGGGTGTCAGAATCTGGCCTAAAAGATTATCAAAGCAGGTCACCACCTTTTACTAACATCATAGTAATATCCGCTAAGAATGACTTTTCGTATTTTCATATGTACAATTGAAAATTTCACTATTAGTTTTATCATGAGGCTGAATTCATTCTCAGTCCTACTTTGAGAAATTGAGGCCACATTTTCCTCTGTCTGTAGAGAACAAAGGATCACATTCCATACACTCCTTCACTCATGCGGAACACCCGCGAGCACCATCTTCACCATTCAAACTCGCGCCATTTTTCCCTCCCTGCAGCTCGCTCACATTATAGAGGACGGGAAATTCCTCCCTTCTCTCCCGTGCATGCGCCAAAGCGAACACTCTTTGTCCATCTCTCTATCTCTCATTCACACAGATTCACGTATGCACTGTGTACGGTTAGTCGCTCTCACTCAGTCGCTCTTTTACTTAAACCATAATTTACTCAAGTTTGATCGCATTTTAGAATATACTGTTATTAAATGTTTTAACCAAGTTGTATTTACATAATTCTAAAGCTTGCTGAGGCAAGATTGTACACCAAAAGAATTCACAGACTCAACATCATGTTGCTCAATCAAATAGTTCCTAGTAACTAACACACACACACACACACACACGTATATAAAAATGACAAAGATGTGCACACTTCTTCGGTCTGCATGCTATCATAAGAGGCAGCTCTACTGCAGAACACCAGCTTCCTGAGGGTCCCGTGCCACACTAACACAGATATTATTATTATAAACGGGGTGTGTTCTTCCCCAGAGATGCACACAGCCCAAATTAACATCTAAAAGCCCTACATTTCACCAAGCTCCAGAGATGTAATAGACAGCACCTTTTTTTTGCCTCTTCTCATCATAAAAATGGCTGTTTCCAGTGAGGATGATTTAAGCTGGTCACTTAAGGCTACAAAGATTAATGGACGAAGGTAATAATGTTGATTATGGGGAGAAAAAATGCACTACAGCAAGTGTACAGGGATGATATGGCTGCTATTGTTTCATTTGATTTTAAGTGTTTTGTAATGAACCTTAATGTTTATATGATAATTCTAATACAGTCGACCCCCGAAATTGGTGTGTGTGACGTTCCAAGAGCACCCGCGAATTGTGAAAAAACGCAAATTTGTAATGTGGTAAAAAAGTTCTATTTTTATAGTCTAAACCCTAAATATGCCTTCAAATATGCTCCCAAAACACTTTAATTTTATTTTAAACTCAGCTTAATACATTACCCTTAAAAAAAAAAAAAAAAAAAAGTAAAGCTAAACTGTAAAAAATGTAATGAAATGTAATGAAAAGTGTTCTGATGCGGGAATGCTGGACTGCAGCTGCCAGAGATGCGTCCCAGGGCAGCAGCCTATAGGTAGCAGGGAGAAATGAATAACGCTCTCGGATTGGCTACATTTAAATCTCTCGGCTCGAAGTACAGGTGTATTTCACATCCCAATATATGTTGTCATATATGTTTCCGCAAACAATTATTAGTTAAAAAACCTGCAAATGATGGCGGCCGCGATCTCTGAGCTGTGACTTCGCTTGGGAACACAGTAATAGTCTGTAAGTTATTTGTATAAAAAATAGTCACATCCCTATAGGTCACAGATCAACCCTTCAGTTCTTGCGCGGTGTGTAATTAGTAAAGTGACAGTGCTGGCACAGGCTTCGTGGGGCAGCGGCCCAGTGGGGATCAGGTGACAGGGTCCAGCAGAAACAGAGCTTGACTAACACACACACACTTAACTAAAACAGCGGGAAAACCTGCCAACCCCGCTGCCTCACACCCCTCTGCCACCACGTACTCAATAATGCATCACAGAGGAAAACAGGAAATGAAAGGAATAGGGCATCTAGATAACATACAGAGAGCTGCTAACAATTACTGTAACTACAGATTCTTACATTAATGCATTGAAGGTTTTACTACAACTTCAACAATGAATAGGTAAAATAACAGCTCCGATTCTGAAGCACGCACACTAAGCTAAATGTACAGTTTGACAAAACAAACAAAAAAAAAAGACCCCAGATGGAGTCAATGACTCAAACTGTGTGGATTCAAATATTTTATTCTTTAGATTAATACTGGAACTCCAAGGCTAACAAGGACTAGAAGTCAATGGTCACCATCTATAGTAACCCAAACTGTTTCCACATAGATAAAATCACTAAAACGTATTTCAAGACAATCAAATTACATCCAGTTCTTCTTTATGTTGGTGCAAATTTGTGGAGAGTAAGCCTGAGAGTGTCACAGGTCAATACAGCTCTGGATTTGTTTTCTGTTTTATCTTTTAGAGTGTTGATTAGAGCAGTGTTTTATACTTTACCTCATTAAATAAGATGTGATTCAGGTGATCAGTAATCAGTCCCTCATAAAGCAGAATGAGGTGCTTGTGTAGGAAT
>JBBPCY010077055.1:0-28078 GCA_037974405.1 Brachyalestes nurse | reverse complement strand
CGATTACTCGATTAATCGTTGAAAAAATCGACAGAATACTCGATTCCAAAAATATTCGATAGTTGCAGCCCTAGTTTCTTTATTTACTTAACATGTATGTCCTGGACCTCACCATTAGAGCTGTGTAAAATAATCATTTTTAAGATGCAATGTGATGCTACATTGTAGTAAATGATTCTACACTGATGCAGAAAAAAGAAAATCTATTTTAAAATTATATTAATCGTTTAATTTCCATTTTAAATGAAATACCATACATGCTTAATTATTCCAAATAATAATTAATTATGAATTACAACACCCTCCCAAATATTTTGTCTTTTATGAAAACATATTCAGCCACAAGCTTAACAAAACAAATACTGTGTATGAGACCTGTGCATGAGAATCTGGAGGAAAAGGTGCGATGTTTTGTAATCAAATCACAACCCTTTGAATCGTAAAACAATTGAATTGTGAGACCAATGAAGATTCACGCCTCTACTAACTACATCCACATAAAGGAGGAATTCAGTGACTTGTCCAACTTACAGTGAATTAAAGGTAAAATATATAGAAAATATTCAATACATCGCATTACAGAGGGTGAAGTCTGACAGCAGAGGATCTAAACAGAAAGAGTGGGTTACCAGCATCATAACAAAAGCCCAAAAATCTCTAAAAGGGCAACTTATGATAAGGAACAACACATTCTTAACTCAAATAAGGTCTTTATGGACATGATATAGACAAATAAAATATATAAAAAGAAAATGTAGAATATGTGCCATTTAAAAACACCTAGGCAAATCAATGTCCTTAATGGTTAAGGACAAAAATAATTGGACTTTTGTTGGATTACATGAAGACCTCATCAGAACACCCAGTAACTCACCTGTGGCTGTAATTAGGCACCCTGTCAGAAACACTGTGAACGGTTAGAGGCTCATTTCCATATCTCAGCCTTCTGTGATATCAGTATTACAGAGACAGATATCATGATAACGATTAACAGACAATATACTGTGCAGCCTTATTTTAAGGTATGTTCATTTAACATGTTCATTTATTCTATGTAGTTTGGGATCATTCATACTGATTCATTCATCATGAAATGTAAATCAGTTAAAACAGAAAAAGGGGCGCGAAACAAAAACACACAGAGAGAGGGTACACACACACACACACACACACACACACACACACACACACACACACACACACACACACACACACTGTACTCCCACAGATTTACACAGTCTGAGAAGCCGCAAGAACTCTCTCTCTCTTTCTCTCCCACACGCTCGCACACACACACACAGTCATGCACTTTCTAGGCTTACTTGGCATCACTAAACTATTTTTTGTGGATTTTTGGATCAGAGAGAAATGAGCAGAACAGCAGTGACCCTGATGAATGTAACAGGAGCTCAAGAAACCAAACCGAAGCCTCGGACTTCAAGCGTAAAACAGAAAGCTTTGCAGCAGATCCTGTACATGTTTATCACTGCTCATAAGTCTAATTTCAGCACATGCTCTGATATCAAAAGACAAAATATTTAATGTACAAATCATGTCTTACAAAACCTCATCTGTGAAACTACAACATAATGGGAGAAGACTAACAAAGACATGGAGTGCTTGTTAAAGCTGTTCACAAGTTAATACAGCCACCAGTGTCTGATGCATGAGAAATACACTTTACGCAAACACAGCTTGTATATACGTCACCTAAGAAAAAAACTGACTAATAAAATGGGCTCTGGAGCTCCATCCACGAGCTTAAAGTCACCATGTCTTAGAAGTAAAAAGCCCCAGCACTGGGCTGCAGTGATGGAGCTCCACCTAATAACTTTGGAATGAGTTGGACTGGCATTTCCAATGGAGCTGCACAATATATCACCTGTTTATTTTCACCACTATAACGGTCTCCGTAATACTGAGATCACAAAAGGCTGTGATATGCAAATGAGCCTCTAACCAATCACGGTATTTCTTACAGGGTGACTAATCACAGCTCCAGATAAGTTCCTGGGTGTTCTGATGAATCAAGGTCTTCATGTAATCCAACAAATGTCTAATTTTGGGCTAAACTGGTGTAGCCAGAGTAAGGAGATATATTTAAACATTTTGGTTTAGTGTTTTCATAGCTTATCTTCCATATATGAACTGTATGGAAAGGTTAGTAAATGTACCATTTGAAACAATATTTACAGACTTTAAAGATATCAAAAGTTATAATATGGGCCCTTTCATATTGAGAAATGCATCACAATCGCAATATGTAGCAGTAAAATTGCAGTAATGATATGTTGCCCACACCGAAAAGCTCTAATTTCCAATCCAGAACTAAGCATCAAAACATCAGTACCAGACCTCAATAATACTTTCATGGCTGAATATAATAATAAAATCAATGTTTCAACATTCAGCCTTCTCAGAAAAGCAGAGGCTATTACTGCAGAAAAGGGATAACAAACTCCCCTGATTTCAGAAGAAATGCTGGAGGAGCAGGTGTCTGTAAACCTCAGCATATAGTGTCTCAATCAGTTTATAAAGCAAAAACAGCTAGGCATTAATATGCAGTCATATGCAAAAAGCACTGTATTTAGTTCACACAGACAGGGGAGAGAAAGCAGGCTGAACCAGATGAGAAAAGGCAGTTCCATGCAGGGAAGAGGGCAACCCAAAGAACGAGGTGAAAACGAGTGAAGGTTAGAAGAGGAGGAGTGTGTGAGATCCAGAT
The DNA here is from genome assembly GCA_037974405.1 of Brachyalestes nurse. Lineage (NCBI taxonomy): Eukaryota > Metazoa > Chordata > Actinopteri > Characiformes > Alestidae > Brachyalestes > Brachyalestes nurse. The sequence goes on along the minus strand of JBBPCY010077055.1, from coordinate 25,353 downwards.
GTTGGGCTTTAGCCCCTCTAGAGCCTCTCTGTATGTCTGAATGAGAGATTTCCTATAGACACACTCCACTGAATGCAACATCTGCTCATGTACGCGTGTACACACACACACACACACACACACAAAAAGCAAATCAATACCAGACAGCACTGACTTAGCTATGATACAGTAACACTGTAGATGCTCTGAATCCAGCCCACCACATACATCCAAAATACACAGAATACTTACGAACTTACTCCATGTCTCTAAATACATAGTTAAAAAACAAGTTAACAAGTAAGATTCTCCTGAATATAACCACAGTAAAAATATTTATTTTTTTGCTGGGCTTCATTAAAACTATTATTTTATTGAACTTTACATAATTTAACAAACCAATAACAGACAAACAATTTTCTACTATCTTACTGCCAGAGGCTTCAAAAAATTTCAGCAGTCAGGATACTCACCTTCTGAGTAAACAACATTTTTTTTACAGTGAAGTACTCAGTGAGAAGTAAGAAATGAGGAAAAAGACAAACCTTCAAAATTTATCCTCTCTGACTGTGTGAATTCAGTTAGATCTGACATATCGCTGCTCCCTGCTCGAAGCAGACGTCCAAACACTTTTCTAAACTCTCCTCACAGCAAAACAAATCCCAAATTAGGAGACACTTTTACTGGACGAAGAAAAAGGCTTCAGTTTCTATCACACGCTCACACACTGTTCTTAAAGGAGTAAAGCTCCTTTTCTCCTCCCTCTAACCCCCACCTCTCTTCTTCTTCCAAGTCTTCTCCAAGTCTGACTGCACTGTGACACTGATTCTGGTGGTGCTGGGTGAAGTCTCAGTTATAGTTTGTCTCTAAAACTACTGCGGTGTTACTGCCCCAACTGATGAATCTTATATATCCAAAAGTACTCAGACTGCCCTTTTAGTGAACTGCTTTAGGTGCACTCATTGCCGACACAGATGAGCAATTTTGGAAACACATCTTGGAAAATCCAACAGAACCAGGAGTATAACGGGGTAAAAAGCAAATTATATGCATGTAACACCCTTGAGATGAGCTGGAGAGGTGTTTATCATCAAACATCAGTGCCGGAAATATTAAAATACAAGAATAACCCATCTATTAATTATGAAATTTGATGTAACTGCATTGTTTAGACTGTTGAACCCGTGCCAGTCAATCTCCTTCCTTTCCGTCTCTAAATTGTGCCACAACTGAATACAGTACATTTTTTCATTCAAATTTCTTTCTAAAGATACCAAGAATATTGACCTATGAAAGTATGAATCGAATCGTGGACCGAGGGAATTGTTACACTCCTACAGTCTCCACCATTAGAAAAAAATGCAAGAAAAAAGAAACAGAACAAAAACAAATAACTCTGAAATCCTTTGTTTAATATACTGTAAGAATAGGAAACCGTGAGCCCTGAATCATCTATCAAACTGAATCATGAATTAACTGTATTGTTACGCCCCCCTGGCTGAATGCAACCAAATCCTCATAGCAATGTTCCAACCAGTAGTGTACGTTCTCTATAATCAGCCTTCTCTAAACAGCTGTGGTCACTATAAACATGCATAGACAAAACACAATCAACAACATGAACTCATTCATTCAAAAGGTAAACAAACATGAGCACTAAAGCATTTCTCTAACACATACAGACATGACATACACGCACTCGAGAGTAAAAGTGTCGCATACAACAAAGTTGGTCCTCAGTTCAACTCTATGCCCTGCTCACTGGTAAAATTGTCCCTTTGCAGCAGAGGAGCTGTTTCACTCACGCTGTGCTGATGCTGTGGAAGCTCACAGAGCCCAGGCTTCCACTCAAACCTGTTTGGTTTGGCCATGGTTCAGCTCTGCAGGGCAGAGTATCAACTGGCTTATGGAGCAGCACTTAGATTCGAGACCACTTCAAACACACAGCTTTGCAAACTAAAACACAAGGCACAGCAATTCGACACTTAAAACGGTGCTATCTCTCTGTAGACAGCAATTAAGCTGCAATACTGCAGAGAACACCACCAAGCACACACAAATACACACACAGACACACATACACACACAGCGAATATATAACTGTTACATCGCAACAAGGTGAGGAGAGTAAAAAAAAAGGAGAAAGTCAAAAACTGTCAAATGTCAAATAAATAAAAATAAAGAGTACCCCTAAACTCTGTCTAATGTTTTTCAGCCTAATCTGGCTGCTGAATCTAAAGCTGTTTCATTACTTTGTTGCTCCAGTGTTGTAAAGTTGGGTAAACCTTTGTAATAATAGTTTCACATTATTCAATGACACATTTAACTGACAAGATTTCTGTCTATTGCAGTTCTATTTCAATTGAGGTTATTGTATTTAGTAGAATAAAGGGAACAACATGGTTGTTCATGGCAATTAAACATACACTATAGATGTCACACACAGAGATACGGTTGACAAACCATTAATAAAAAACCTTAAAAATGCAAAGTAGAGCACCTAGGCCTAGTGCACACCCTGTTAAAGTGGTAAGTAGGGGTGTGCGATATGACGATGAGATCGTGAAGACGATTTATGTACTGACGATCCGCCAAAGCAGAGAGATTGTAGTATCGTCTATATAAACTACATTCAGTGTATCTATTGCAGTTCTCTGCTCTGCCTCATTTTCTTTCCTCAATCACACTATTGGCTAGTCCCCTGAACCCCCGCCTTCTAGAAACAGTGCTCAGCCAACCAAAGTGAACTGCGGCTAAAATGCAGCTGATCCTGAGCTAAAGGCTAAAAATGAGTGTAAAATAAGGCTAAAAGGGAGCTAAAGGCTAGAAATTAGGCTAAAATGAAGCTGAAACGGCGCTAAAGGCTACAAAGGAGGCTAAAACGGAGCAAAACGGAGGAAAAGAGGGAAGTAAGGCTAAAAACAAGGCTTCTAAAACCGAGCTAAATGCTACAAGAAGCTAAGATGAGGCTAAAATGAAGCTAAAATCTAAACATAAGGACAAAACGGAGCTAAAGGCTACTAAAGAGGCAAAAACTGAACTCACTAAATGTTTAAAAAGAGGCTTAAATGAGGCTAAACGGAGCTAAAGGCTAGAAATTAGGCTAAAATGAAGCTAAAATCTAAACATAAAGGATAAAACGGAGCTAAAGGCTACAAAAGAGGATAAAACGGAACTAAATGTTTAAGAAGACGCTTAAATGAGGCAAAACGGAGCTAAAGGCTAGAAATTAGGCTAAAATTGAGCTGAAACGGAGCTAAAGGCTACAAATGTGGCTAAAACGGAGCTAAAGGCTAATGCACTGCAAAAACTCCTGATCTAACCAAGACTTGCAACCTTATTTTTAGCCTAAAACTCCTCTTCATCTTGTTTTGAGAATAATATACTATATAAGAGCAGATTTGTAAGATTATTCAGATTGTTTTAAGATATTTTTTTCCTATTGGCACTATTGGTAGGCTGTTGTGTCTACACCATCGAGATGTACTACCGTGCCTTTCCGCGCATATGCAGTTTCAGTGCCACGCCCATAAATCTGTGCTACCTCGCATTGGGAACACTGGTAGTAAGACTTTTTTGATAGTGTTGCGTGAATTGGCAGACTGCTTATAAAATATGTTTTAAAGAAAATGTATATTTTCTCTGATTATTCATATTATTTGCCCATTTCCCATCATTATCAGTGTTACAAACTGACTGTATAAACTGTATAAACTTCAAGGCAGCATTTTTCCATAGGGTAGCATAAAACGATAGACTACTTAAAGTGTTTTAATAAAATGTATTTTTCTTTTATTTATCTATTTCTCATTATCATCAGTGTCACAAACTGACTGTATAAACTATATAAGCATTTTTTGTTAGGGTAGCATGAATCGACAGACTCTGCTATAGATTCCCGCTACGGAATTTTTCAACAAGGCAGCATAAATCGACAGAACACCGGCTGTGGGTTTGTATCTCCACTATTTTGCCTGGACAGTAAAAAAAAACACAATGGCCTCTTTCCATGTTGTGACAACATTTTGAAAAATCAGAAAGCAGTGAGAGTCAGCTCGGCTGCGGATCACTTTCAGCCTTGCCGTCAAACAGCTTGGGTACATTTGTTTGTGAAAAGGCACAGTTGCTTGTGCCAATAGAAAAGCACCATGTACCTCTACTGTACTGTACCCCTAGTTATCATGCCCTTGCACTAGCAGGCCTGGTAGAAAATTCCCTTAAACTTGAACCGGAGTTTCCGTGTAGGGTTCTGAACCTGCCGAGCTGCTCTGACTTCTCATCAGTATAAGAACCTTCATCAAAGAGTTGGGGCGACTAGGCGCGAGCCCTGAGACCGGCGCACTACTGCTAATATGACAGTGTTGAAAAAGAGCTGGAGAGACGCTGCCATTCGATCTGCACCGGGTTCCAAGGCCGGCAGCCTCACTGCTAATTAGCAGCATGTCATGGGTTGAATGACTGTTAACAAAAACAACTGGGAGAGAAAAAAAGACCCTTTCCATTTCCTTTAGCTATTACTTTGCCATCTTCCTCTGGGGGTTCACTGTAAACTCATACAGCTCTTAATAGCGCCAGTTTAAACGGTGCTGTGAAGTTAACAGGGAGCAAGTAATGGGCTTTGTGACGCACGCTGCTATTGGAGCCAGTAAAATTCATCCCAGTGACACCACCCACAAAAAAATCTGTCTAGATCTGTGTGATAACAGAAACATTCTTCCTCAAAGAGAGACCAAGAGCTTAGGACCCTGCTGTTAATGAGAATGAAAGGAAATAAAAGAGAGAGAGAGAGAGAGAGAGAGAGATACAGGAGGTCCTCAAGTTATGACGGAGATTTGTTCCTACGACAGTGATATAACCCGAATTTTGGTGTAAGCTGAAACACAACCCAGCCTAAATCAAACTATCCACAGTTGTAAAATCTAGAACACAACTAAGTCACAGAAAAAGGAAAAATACATAAAAATACTGTACTTGTACACTGTACAGTAGTAACAGAAAACAAAAGATGAGTGTAAGAAAATTTGTTCAGAAGCCATGACAAAGCTCTGAAACTTTTACTCTGCACTATTGCACTTTCTTTTAAAATACTGACTTTTTGTTTTTTCTTTCTTTTTAACTTTGTTCAGTATTATTTTATGCACGCTATCTACTCTATTTTTCTTTTTTGTTTCTTTCCGTTTTAGGGAGTTTAAGGTTTGTGTTTTCCAAAGTGAGCTGGTCCATTACGTTCAATTAGTTTATCAAGCAATTCTTAATTGTAATTGATAGCGTGATTTTAACACTTTTATCTTTGAGAACATAATGAAAGTGACTGCTGAGTTTTCTTTTTTTTTTTGCTTGTTTATTTATTGAATTAACAAACAAGTCCCTTGGTTTTTCGTGTGCTGTCTTTGTAACTGTTTCGAGATTATTTGATACTGTCGACAAAATGAATAAATAATAAATTAATAAATAAGTAAACAGACAGATAAATAAATAAACAAAAAAACAGTCCTAACACGCTAGCTCAGAGTTAGTTAACAGTCAAGGATTAAGGATACTTAGTGTAAAAATCATATTATGTGGGATTAAAACTGTATTTTCCCTAGCTAGCTAACCTAGCTATCTGAAATAAGCTAATGCTAACGGCCCTACGTCGCGGTTCGGGGCGCGGTTGCTTGTTTAAGTATTTAAATTATTTTAATACACCACTACAGATCATATTATGAATAATGAGTACAAGTGGGATACTTTTAAGTAAAGCAAAAAGCTCAAAAACTGGCCTCACCTCCGCCTGCTTTACCCTTTGGGAGATAGATGACCGTTATTTCTGTTGGAATTTGAATTTTTAAACGGTGCGCGCGGACTGTGATCCGGATCATTTGGCTCAGCTCACCATGAAGAACCGACTCTTCAAACGGCTCTTCATTTCCATTTTTCACCACTTTTGCCTTTTATAATTAATCCACATATAAGCTATTATTATTATTATTATTATTATTATTATTATTATTATTATTATTATTATTATTATTATTATTATTATTATTATTATTTAAAGGCATCTTTCAAAAATAGACAATAAAAAAATACAATATATAAAATAAAAAAATTATACTAAACCTTCTCATATCCACAATTCCAAAATTGTATATTATGTTTGGTCTAACAAAGATTAGAATGTTGATGATGCTAAAATCTGAACTAAATCAGTTTTACAGTGGAGCTGTAACACAAATACAATTTTATTCACTTTTGACCCCCAGTGAAGCTCCATGTGTCTCGGAGTGTTTATGTAAATGTTATTGATAGTAAAATAGTGGAGAATCTGTTCTAAATCACTTTTCTTTGGGAATTTTTGGCCTAATGATGCTCTGCATGTATCCCTCCACCTTGAATGGGATACGTTTTAGTACCAAAATCTTCCCAAAACTCTGGTAGAACAAGGTCTCAGGTTTCAGGTGGTGCAACCATAACCATTTGATGGAAAAACTTTCTGTGAGGCAGACGTCTGGTTTCATTCACCTCCACTGAGAACAATTCTGACTCTTTAGAAACACTCTCTCTGTTTAAACATTCAATTATTCAGACATCTGGGAAAAATAGATGGAATTCTACTTTAAGATTTGTAATAATACCAGTGCTGGCTATTTTAACTTTTGTGTGTTTGGTAGAATAATAAACAACTTCAGCAGAAACACTGCCATCACAAACCAGAACATCCAGCAATTCCACACGTTACACACCAATGACTGTCTCACTGTCTGAACACACACGCACACACACACACACACACACACACACACACACACACACACAGACTTATACGACCATTTCATAGGCGTGTTCCAGGGATTGTTGTAAATACAGTTATAAGCCACTAAATTTGACCTTAACCTCAGTAACCAAAACATGACCTTTTGGCTCTAATCTGTGTTTTTCTTAGCAAGGACTAGAAAAAGTCCCCACAGTCTTTATGTTTTTGTATCAATGTGAGGACATAATCCACTTAAATAGAGAAAATACACACAATACACAGAAGTCTAGGCCTTTGGGAGAAGGGGAAAGAAAGGTGTGTGTGCGTTTGTTTGTGTGTGTGTGTGTGTGTGTGTGTGTGTGTATGAGTCATACAGGATATCCCATACGCTACTTCAATGGAAGTTGTACGGAACTGGCCTGCATGGCTGTGGGAACATTCAGCTCCAATAAACACACACCCCTGATCAAACTGAACAAAAGTACACCCAGTTATAAGCACACAAGCGCACACAGAAGCTTACATACAGTTCACACTCTCTCTCTCTCTATATATATATATATATATCTCTATCTCTCTCCCACACACACTTATACACACACCACTGACCTTCTCCCGCTAACTACTGCTGTGGGGTTGAGCTCGTAAAAATCCCATTCAGTCAGAGACTAAAGAATTTTGTTCACTGAGTTTACATTTTAAAATGCAGTGTTGCCAAGCCAGACTGTGTTTGTTGTAGTAGGCAGGTAAAAAAAATGATGATTTCTCCCATGACTTTACATTTAACACACTGTAAATTTCTGTCATGTGGTGTAAAGGTGTAATATTGTAGAGTCGGTATATATAAATATATCATGAGTTCAGTGAGATTACTTTGAAAAGTAAAGAGATTATTTTGAAAAGTAAAGAGATTATTTTGTAAAGTATATATTATGGGTACAGTGAGATTACTTTGAAAAAGCACTCCATAATGCCCATGTGATCCATGAGTGATTCCGACAGACTGTAATGCCCCACAGGAAGCATTGAGGGCAATATGACTTGTATTGTTTTTATTTATAAAGTGCTCTATATGTTCTACAATGCTCTATAATGTTCTTTAATGCTCTCTAATGCTCAATAGGGCTCTGTAATGCTTTACAACACTGTAATGTTCATATAATCAACACAGCCTTTCTGACAGACTGCAATACACTACAGGATGTGAAGGGGGTGACTCCTGGTATTTTATTTAGAAAGTGCTCTTTAATTCTCTATTATGTTATGAGGCTCTATAATGTTCTATAATGCTCTGTAATTCTCTGTGATGTTCTATAGAGCTCTATAACATTTTATGATGTTCTGTAATGCTGTATTATGACCTGTAATGCTCTATAATGTTCTGTTATGCTCTCTAATACCCTATAATGCTTTATAATGTTCTATAATGCTCATATGATCATATGATGACAAACTGTAATACACTACAGGAAGCATAGGGGGCAACACAGCCTAACTCAATTTAGTACATTCATAACTGTAGACTTATCAATTTATATCACATTAACTGAACAATAATCAGTTATTGAAGTAATTGTATTTAAAATATGTTGCATTGATCTCTGACCCCCAGCCGAGCCGCATGTCCAGGTAATGAGCGAACCGTCACACGTCCACTCCAATGAAACACTGCTGACATTACAGTACATTAGAACTGCAACTGTAGTGCCAAGAAAAACAGCAGAGGCCCAAATCACACTGGAGCCGATCCGCCATTTCAAAACACCACACAAGAATCACCACGGCAACCGAAACACACACTAGCAGCAGGAAGCAGCTCGGCCTGCAGCTTCCTCCATCAAAACACTCGAAACTAAACTCTAGGAACCTCCTCACACATATACATACACACACACACGTACATACATTCACACAAACACATACATACACACACACATGTACACATACATACACGTATACATACACACAAACACACACACACATACACACACATACACACATACATGTACACACACACAGCCACACACCTAGTATGATCACCCCTTTCATTTTACATTAGCTGTTACAGGAGATTAAAACAGTTACAGCCCCCTCTTGTGGCCATTCACAGAAATGGCCATCTTTCCTGTCAAATATAAAGTAACTACCTATAAAAACAATATGCTTCTATGTGTACATATATACGCCAAAAATATATATTATATATAGCTGCATACACACATATATGCACATACACACACACACACGGACTAAGCGGTCCTGCCAAAGCTGCTCTGTTTTGTTCGGGTTGGTTTGAATCTTCATTGTTGGAATATGTGGCCTGCAGTTCCAGACAGGGTGTGTGTATGTGTGTGTGTGTGTATGTGTCGCATTGCCTGAGTGCCGTGAAACAGCTGTTGGCTGCGTGGAGGCCGCTGGACCCCCAAAGATTTGAGCCCCGCCCACCGCAGCTGCTCAGCCTGACTGCACTGACACACTTTCTTCAGACAGCTGAGTAACACACACACACACACACACACACACACACACACACACTCCTTCTCTATCTTTGTCTCCCTCTCTCTTCTTTTCTGTCTTGGCACACAAACTTCACAAACACACACACACACACACACACTAATCCCCGGTATAGTTCACTGGGGTGTTTCCCATCATGCACAAAAAAGAAGATAAAAAGACACACCAATATCTTCAGTAGTGTGTGAATATCAGTGTGTTTATACTGGTTTAACCAGACTGACTGACTAACACACACACATACAGACACACTAGGCATGGTGTACAAATGCCACAAAGAAATACAAAAAGAAGCAGCTAAAACACTCTTGTTCTTCACTCGTGTGTGTGTGTGTATATGTGTGAGAGAGAGAGAGAGAGAGAGAGAGAGAGAGAGCAAACTCTAATGCCCCGAGTGATGAGTTTAAACACTTATCCTGAAATAAACTCAGAGGAAGTGCAGCTTGAGATGCTAAACCCTTCCTTTAAGATCTCCAAGTTTCTGTTCCCTCAGCTCAGCTGACCCCCCTCCTGGAAACACCCCAAAACAAAACAAAAAGACACACACATCCAACACTGTTTTATACCTAAAATCCAGTAAAACACAAGAGGAAAGAGAGCAGATCGCATTTAAACCACTTTAAGGTATCCAGGAGACTGAGGTCCTGCACTGTGGTCGGGAGAGAACAACCACGATTCATTCAGTCACTGAGACAAACTCAACCCTGACAGAGGAGAACAGGAGAAAACACAGGAGGAGAAGAGAAAGTGAAGGAGAAGAAGAGAAAGTAGAGCAGAGCAGAGAAGAAAGCAGATGAGAAAAGAAGAAAGCAGAGAAGAAAAGAAGAAAGCAGAAGAGAAAATCAGAGAAGAAATCAAAGGAGAAGGATTGGAATGAAAGCAGAGAAGAAAAGAAAGTAGAGGAGAAAGTAGAGGAGAAGAGGAGCAGAAGCCCCAGAGTTGAGGACTGTTTACAGTGAGTTTTTCTTACCGCTGATTCTGTCCCGCTCCATTACTGCATTACTGATCCTCACACACACACACACTGCCCACTGCTTTACTCCGCCCAACACACACACACTCATGCACACACTTCCCCTTTTTGACCACTTAATCACTCTCTTTCTCTTCTTCTCCCTGTCTCTCTCTCCTTCTCCTCCTCGCCTTCCTCTCTATTCTTTCTTTCTTCAGAATTTTCTCTCAGTCTCTTTCTTTCTCTTCACAGTCTCTCTCTGCTCCTCTGTCTTTTTTCTGTAATCTGTTTTCTCTGTGTAGAGTAACTTTACTCTTTCTTTTCATCTGTCCTGTCTCACATGTTTTCTTTCTCCTTCAGTTGCTGTCCAACTTTTTTCTCTTTTCTTTCTTTCTTTCCCTCCGCTCTCTTTCCCTTCGCTCTCTCTTTTTCTCTCTCTTTTTCTCTCTCTCTCTCTCTCTCTCTCTCTCTCTCTCTCTCTCTCTCTCTCTCAGTGTTAATGTGCTGATCATACGGACATCCTGTCGTTTTTTTTTCCTCCTCTGCTGTTCCCCCTCTTCCTCTGCCACTGTGTCTGTATTGTGAGGGTGATCATGTGACCCCTTGGCTGAAAATAACCCCTCACTCTCACACATACACTCACACACACACACACACACACACACACACACATACAAACAAACACACACGCAGACTGGACAAAGATTGCATAAATGTAATAAAAACCAATTAAAACTTTTATTATGTTTATTATATTATTATTTATTATGTGTTCAGTCAAATGCAGACGTTTGAACACCCTCAGTCACATGATGTGTTTGTTTGATTTTCTGAGAGTAAATTATTTCACAATGTCAGCAGTAAACACACTTTAATATGGCATTTCACTGCACAATTTATCTTTGTTTACATTTTGTCATAAAAATGTAATTAAAATGGGCCTTAATATATAAACAGGACAAGCCATACTTATTTACATCTTTAGAGCACCAAAGATGTTCAGTCTTTTGGGTTTGAGTGTGTACACTATAGAATGTCCTACATATTATTTTACTATTTATTGATTTGTTTGTTTAGCTGGTTGGCAGCTGGTGGTCTAGTGGTCAGGGTGTTGCCCCTGCAGTCAGAAGGTTGTTGGTTTGAATCCCAACACTGCTAGTGTCATCACTGAGGTACCCTTGAGCAAAGTACTGTCTCCACACACTGCTCCGTGGGAGCCCATCATTGGTGGCTGCCCACTGTTTGACTTGGTGTATGGGTTAAATCCAGAGAAAGAATTTCACACTGTGCTGTGGCATGTTTACGCGTGACTATAAAGGGCCACTTTATTTTAAATGACTAAACAAAGGCAGCAATATCATAATTGTTTAAATGGTCTAACCCTCTGCACTCACTCTGCACCCAGCTTCTGTTATTATGCCTTTAAGACTGATGTATGTAAATGAGCTCTGTTCTGACTGAAACAGGTGCAGATGATCAGGTGGTGATCAGTATACTGATGGTGCTGAATGCTGAGTGGTTGGAACGCCTTTATCTAGACACCTTGTATCGTTATAACATTTAACCTCTTTCAACATTTTGCAACGTCTCTTTATCCCTTAGAATTAAACAGGCTGTCCATGGTAAACATACTGTTACTGCACCATTATGACTGTTATATGTAAACGAGCTCTGTTCGGATTGGCTGAACTGTGTTGCATCTCGTTCAGCATTCCTTACTGAAACACTCTTTATAACTTCAGGGTAAATGGGCGGGGCTAAACGGCTATAGATGGATATGTGTAGGTGTGTGGGTTATTGTGACATCACAAAAACAATTAATTCATACAAGACTGTTTTGGTGATGAGTTTATATAACACACACACATACACACACACACACACACACACACACACACACATATATGTATATATTTATTTATTTATTTTTTGCCCAAAGCAGATGGGTTAGAGACACGTGAGCGTGTGCACCCATGTGCATGGAACACACACACACACACACACACACACACACACACACACACACACACACACTTAGGCAAAGTGCCTCATAGCAAAAGTCGTCCACACATTAATGGATGCACTCTCTTCAGAAACTGACCTATGAGCTGCAGTGTGACTCAGACATGATGCTCTCTCTCGCTCTCACACACACACACACACACACACACACATACTTCCACCAGAGAGCAGGCACGGTGGAATAAAAGACAGAGAGACAGAGCGTGTGAGTAAAAAGAAAAGAAGCTAAAAATAGAGTCAGTGATGGAATTCCTTGATGCACATATAAGCATATAACACACACGCAAACACGTGCACATGCACTCACACACTGCAACAATTTGATGCAGGAAGATTCATCTCAGTGATGAATGTCCTCTAAAATACAATTCTCTCTCTCTTTCTCTCTGTCCTGCTTTCAGTGTAAATATATTACATTAACTCAGTAATATCTTACTCAGTTAAATGAGGAAACTCCACCAATTTTCCAATATTTCTCTGTGTGAGATAAACAGAGTGTGTTTGTTGTGCGTTCATTGTAGAGACTCTGATTTCTTTACAGTGTAGGTAAATGAAACCAGACAGCTTCTAAACAAATACAGCCGTTTCTCTGTCAACCTCCAGTGAATCTCCACCTGTCTCTGAGTGTTTATATGGATGTTGATGATGGAAAAATAGAGGAGAATCTGAACGCCCTGCATGTATCCCTCCACCATGAATGGGTTTAGTTTTTTGGAACCAAAATCTTCTCAAACCTCGTCTCAGCCATCAGACTGTGCAACCATAACCATTTCATGTTTATATGTTTGTGTACAAATGAGAAATTTTGAAACAATTTTGAAAAAATTTTGAAATTTTAAACGCTGTAAAATTATTAAAAGAGCACTTTTTCCAAACTGTGGTCATTTTTTATTTTAATTTTAACATTTTTAATGCTAGTTGAGGCTGGTGAAAATTATGTTACTGGTAAACATTAATGTAATGTTAATAAGCCTGCGTGTTGGGACGGGGAGACAAAATTTGGCACAGAGATTTGTGTGACTATTGACTTCCAGTGTTAGTGATGTTATCCTCTTAACGCCAGTTTGACTACAAACACGTCTCTACTGATCAACCACATCTGGGTTCTAAACGTTTTCTTTAAAAAATAACCCCACATCAAGAGACAAAATACAGTTTATTAATACTGTCAAAATATAGGACAGATTATTGTTCTACTGGTCATTTTAAACAATTTTCATGAATTAAATGCTTTTTAACAGTGTACAGTAGCGGTGGGAATCGAAACCCGGTTCCGATTTAGAACCGGGTTTAATTTTGCGAAGCACCGGAATCGTTTATAAGGAATCGGATCGATAAGAAGAATCAATAATGGCAATGACATCAATCATTTCTTATCAATTCCCATCCCTAGTGTATAGTACTATGCAAGTTTTGAGCCACCCCTCATTTTCTTATATTTTGCTTTGAATCATCTTGGTGCAAAATACTATTTTCTGCCTGTCAGACTGTCTTGTCTTTATCATATTAAGTAGATTAACAAATGTTTTACTGTGACAGGCTGCAAAGTGCCTAAAGATACAAGGTGTCTTGATAAAGGAGTTCCAACCTCTCAGCATTCAGCACCACCAGTATACTGATCACCACCTGATCATCTGAAATCATCTGCTCCTGTTTCTTCACTGGTTCAGGCCTTAAGTTAGATAATTAGTTAGTCTTTGATCATACGTAGGTCACTGTGTGGCTGAACAAACAAAAAACATTCCTCTGAAACTGGTCAGGTTCAGGGACTGGAGCCTTTGAAAGTCCTTCAGGAAGCCTGGAGAACTGTTCCTCAAGACCACATTAAAAATGGTGGGGGGCCTCAAGACTTTTGCACAGTACTGTGTGTCAGTGTTTAAGTGCAGCTGAGAGGAAGAGAGAGAGAGAGAGAGATCTTTCTGTCTTTTATAGGCCTGCATTGACTCTTTCCTGTTAACATGGTGTCATTAACCTGCTTCATAAACCACACGGCCAAATTTAGCCACTTTAAACACCCAACAGTTTCACATACTGTGTGTTAAAGTGTTTGCAGGATCGATCAGAAGGCTCTCTTAAAGCCACAGGACAAAAACTAACTTCTTACACAACTTCAGTCCATCAGCTGGGATGAGTTCAGCGTCTGAAGTTCGATTCTTTAGTTTAGCTCTGTCCAGAGGAAAGGATAATTCACAATATGACTCTTCTTTATCCAGCCTGTTTCTCCTAAACATAACTGAGATTCTGACCATTTTCTCCCACTTCTTAAATTCAGCTCCTGAGAAAGAACCTTCCTCTAATCTCAGTTCGATCACAATTTAAGATCTTAAAATGCTTTTTCTTTTCTCTCACTGCTCTAATCTTTTTTTGTCCAAAACGTAAGAACTTGATTGTCTTATAAATGAACATGTACAACATCTGAAATTTGTCTTAGTGATCATATTCAAGTCTCAGCTACTAAAGTCAGACAGTTGTGAGATCCATAAGGTTGTTAAAGAGAAGAAAAGTGAGAAGCCGATGAGAACAGCAGAAGAATTTTTTCTTTTGCTCATTATTTCTCCTAAACGGGGGTTTAGGTGAAACAGACTCCAGTAATCTCCTCTATGTGGAAACACAAGCCTAGCGAGATGAATGTACCCCACCAGTCAGCATAATGCTACTGCAGGCCTGAATCATCACACACTCACGTCAAATGAGTTTGTGTTTGTTGCCTCAGATTTCTGTCCCACCTTAAACGGTGCTGTTAGAATGTGACTACCGTGCTATTTAAAGTGGATCAGAAAATTAAAACACAAAGGTCTTAAACTTCAGAGTGTGTGGAGGTATTCAGTGACATCTAATAAACTCACTTATGTGGTTTCTAACATAGCATGACTCACTGTTATCTAGAAACATGAGTAAAAATCAAGAGAAATTATTATGTAAAATATATAAAATGTATAAATGACAAACTATGACATTCCTTGTGGTTGTAAATGAGCAAAAGCATAATGTTTCATGCTGTCCAAACAAGCAAGCAAACAAACAAACATACAGACACAAACAGAGCAGTTGGTGTGTATTTCCTCCCTGCTTGCTGAAGCTGAACTCTGTCTGGCTGGCGTGAGGTGGAAACGGTGGTCCAGAGGCTGAGCAGAGCAGAAGAAGAGGTGGATTCCCTAAAGTCAGACATGCCCCCCCTTACTGAATCACACTTGGCTGATTCTAATATTCGGCTCATGACTCAGAGTGGCAGCTCACTAAACTGTGACGTTTACCTGATATTAACCCTTAAACCGCTGCCCTGCTATTCAGAACATGCTGTAAAATATTCATCATTATTTAGTATCTGCTGTGTATTATTCAATATCTACAATGTATTGCTCAGTATCTATTTAGAATGTTCTGTATCAACTATTAATTATTCAGCATCCACTATAAATAAATCAGTATCTACCATGAATTGTTCAGTATCTACTATTCTTTTTAAAGAATTCAGTATTTGAGGGTTGAGGGTTAAACAGTGTTCTGCAGGGCCTTCAGACATCAAACCTCTTTCACAGCAACACAGCAGTTGTGCATGTTCGTGTATGTGTGTGTGTGTGTGTGTGTGTGTATTCCCTCTCTTTAATCATCATGCCAAAGTCCTGATGTCTAAATCTGTGGTCTCTGCAGTCCAGTAAAACCAGCAGACACACACCCTCACACACACTCTTACATACACATGCTTACACACACACACACACACACACACACACACACACACACACACACACTCTTACACACACACACACACACACACACACACACACACTCTCTCTCTCTCTCTCTCTCTCTCTCTCCAGGCCCAGATGCAGCAACAGTGCGGTAACATCCGCTCATGTGGAGTCTGGCCTCTTCTGCACACGAGTGTAACGGAGTAAAAATGCTCTACGTGGCCTGACCCTGTGCTTACGTAACTATTAATTGGGTGAGTGAGCCGCAGCCTCTCTCTCCCTTTTCCAGTCCCGGCAAGATCAGTTTCCGCTTAGAGGGAACGGAGCCACTCATGGCCTGATTTGAATTTTAATATTTTTTTAAAGCTTCTGTAAGAGATTAATGTGGTCAATATCCCTTTTACTGACAAATCCACTGTTTTCAGGAATTTAAAACTTCTGCAAATTATAGCCTTACAGGAGTGAAAAAAATGAATTAAAAAGGCCAGCAATGGAGCAGCGACACTGAGGAGAAAACTGAGACATACATTAATACTGTGAATAATACATTTCTTTGTATCAGAAAAGTAAACATTTAATCCTTCAGCTGGAGTTTTTTTTCTACCTATTGCTATGTACCTTGCTTTAGTTCCACTCTAAAATATCTAGTTCCACACAAACATTCGACTGTTCCTCTGTTCCTTTGAATTGTGAACTGTTCTTGTGTTCACAGAACTGCAGTTTCAGGCCGGTGGTGATACAGACAGCAATACTGCCTGATGCCTCATTAATGTTTCAAATGTCTGTATTTTTATCATACAAAGATTTAAATCTAATTATCTCCTCATCAGTGAGACATTTGGCTCGATGCTGGTGTAACTTGTTCGGATTTAACTTGGGACTCGTTCGAAAGCACAAGCTGTGGTTCCTATGGTTACAGTGCAGTAAACGAAGAGTAGTAATGAAGGAATAAGGGAGGAGATAAATACTCTATAAAAACAGTTCATAAAGGCATGTAACCAAACCAGCAGCTCTGGGAGGTTGTTTGTTGGTGCTGCTTTGCTGTGTGTAAGGAGGTTTAGTAGTTGTAAAATGTAAAGATCTGTTTTACAGTGTCAAAAAGGCAGTGTGTGTTTCTTGGTTGTGTGTGTTGTGCTCTTGAATGTCCTGCACAGCGCTCTGTTTCAAGTTTCTAGATTCTTTATTTGTCACCTGCAGAGTTAATCAAGTACATCAGGCAGTGAAATGTATCCTGAGCTGCTCCTTTTATGACTGTATAAACATTATAAACAATAAGTCAATTTTACATTAACACAAATCTGTAATTTTCTAAAAAAAAAAAACACACACACAAAAATAATAAGTACAAGTAAAGTAGAAATAAGTATTAAAGTAGTACACTTTTAAAATAAAAAAACACAAATCTGAACATTTCTGAAACACAAATCTAAAAAAAAGTAAAATCTCTTAAACATGGAGCAACACAAGTTAGAGATAACAACTTGTAAGCAAAATTTTTCTTTTTTTTCCTTTTCATATGTGAAACATATATACCGTCGGTTGATGGGTCAGCTGTTGTGATGCAGCCCGAGTTTAGTGTGGTTTTGTTACTGGTGGACTGTCAGATGTATAAAAGTATAAAATGCTCAGTGTAAAGACGACTGTAATCCTGAATCTCTGTTAACCTGCAGTGTTGCTGAGTGTTAGAATGTTCAGTTGCACATTCCAGGTCACACCAGTGTGTCACAACACATTAATGAAAAGTTGTCTGCTTTCCGTGTGAATGTGCAGACCCCTGAAAATGCGAGGGAGTGTGAGACGGCGAGTGCTTAGGCCAAGCCTCTGGGCAGGCCCGTGTTGGCATGAGCACTAGTGCCCCAGGAGCCTTCCCCTAACAAGCATCTGGCATCATCAGCAGTGTTTAAATGAAGCCTGGCAAAACGTTCATGCTTGATGACTTCCCAACACACACAGACACACACACACAGCCTGTTTTAAACCATCTGTACACAAGCTTCTCCACGTGACGTACCTCGTGACCCATATGGCTCGTCACAGCTAATTATAAAGGACCTATGGCCCAGTAAACCATGATGTCATGATAAACAGTAGTGAGGCGTTCCGTTATAATATTCACATATTCTCCGAACTGAGATATTGATATAAATGCAGCTGCATCCATTATAGAATATCATAATAAAGCAATACGCTCAACATCACCCCCTACAGGAAACAAATGTTTTACAGCACCACCAGTATACTGATCACCGCCTGATCATCTGGAATCATCTGCACCTGTTTCTTCACTGGTTCAGGACTTAAGTTAGAAGAAAACTGAGAAGCTAATGAGAATAGCAGAAGAACCTCTGTCTTAAGTCAGTCATTTCCAGATAAGATGATTTATTTCTGATGAGACAAAGAAAAGACTGTTGTGAGCAGCAGAATCTTCCTCTGGGCTTTTTTGTGTTGGTATTGTGGAAGTAGAGCTGTTTAGGACCTCAGTCAGGTTGAGTCACATTCCGGCCCTCAGTGTTAATGTAGCTCATCTGAATCATGTGTGGAAAAAAATCAGGCAATGAATCACTTCCTGCTGGACATGAGATTAAAAAAGCTATAACATGAAGAAGGACTGGAACTCTGCTGCTTTAGACGAAGCTGAGCTGCTGGATTAAACAGGCCCTCCATTTCCGTCAGTAC
Organism: Brachyalestes nurse; assembly: GCA_037974405.1. Taxonomy (NCBI): domain Eukaryota; kingdom Metazoa; phylum Chordata; class Actinopteri; order Characiformes; family Alestidae; genus Brachyalestes; species Brachyalestes nurse. Next base: position 6,779 of record JBBPCY010077055.1, on the reverse strand, counting down.
AGTGGTGCGTTCCATTTGAACTAGGATTTTCCGAGTTCCTGGTAGGAAGTTTTAACTGGAACGGCCCCTGAAGTCGGATTTCCGAAAGTCGGAAGAACCTCACCAACCCTGACCTCAGAATCGGAGATATGGCTCAGAGCCTCAGCAGCACTGAAGCTGCAGTGAAGATGGTTCATTAGCACATCGGTCTCATTAGTGTCTCAGTAGAACAGTCAGACGCATAGTGCTGTCCAGCGTCCATCTATAGACGTGTTTCTACGTATCAACTAGTATTGCTACAATGGCTAACCTGGCTGGACCTAGTATTGATAACAGTGGCTATTGGTATTGCTAATAATGGCAGTGGCTAACATGTCTAGAACTGTTGTTGCTAACAATGGCTAATAATCTCTGTTGCTAACTGCAGCTAACACAGGTTAACGTGACTAGGAGTGGTATCACCAACACTGGCTAGAAATAGCTAAACTGCCTAGGACAGGTATTGTCAATAATAGGTAACCTAGCTTACCAACTTGTTGCACTAGACACACAATTCGAGTGTGACCTCATTCCATTTCTGAGGTGAAGGGAGGCCCATTAAAGGAGAACTTCATTAACTTTCTCTGATCTTTGAAAAGCAAAGAACATCCCATAAGACTGCAACAAAATTTATAATAGAGTCAAGTTAACCAACCTTTAAGAATAAACATTTGAGTGATGTGAATATTTAACAAGAATTTAAAGGCCCACCTCAACTGGACAGGACTTACAGCCCAGGGGCCGTATTACAAAAACTGTTAAGTTTTTTCAATTCCTAACTGAATTTAGGTATCCTAACTTATCTTGAGTTAGGAATCCTAAATAAGCAATCTAACATCAATGACCGCCTTTTCTCACACTCTTTCACACTCACACACACACAGTCACACACTTCGCTTTAAAAATCACCTTTAGCGAAAAAACGAAGCGCATTTTTTCATTGTACCACAACCGGGAGAGCTCCGTGCTGATGGCCCAAATTGCCCGTCGCCTTAATCATCATTATAATCATCATCTGGCGGCAGTTAGGACAGCGGAAGGGTTATCTTAAAGTTAGGAGAGTTTATTTAAGATTTTTTGAGGTTAGGCTGCTTCTGTAATACACTTTTCTTAAATTACGTTAGGATAGGAAAATTGACTTAGGAACGGTTGTTCTGTAATGGCTTTTTTCCTAAATAGATCCTAAACTGCGGATACTATGGTTACCACACAGTTAAGATCACGGTCACTTTCAGTTCATGAAAACTCCACCCACACTGCTACACTGCTAATGAATAACCAAGAATACTTCCTCATAGGAAAACTAGTTCCAACTCTGAAAGAACATAAGAGATTTGTGAACTTGTACTTCACAAAATGTGTTTTTCATTTATTTACAAAATTCAGTGATGGTTTGTCGCCTTCCACAGGTTGATGTTAGAGTCTTTGTGTTTTCTGATCTTTCCTCAGTTTTCTGATCTTTCCTCAGTTATCTGATCTTTCCTTAGTTCAGAGAAGTGTGAGGCCTAAAGCTGCTACAGACCTAAAGCTACTGCTGCTTCAGATGAAGGTGAGGCTGCAAGACAAGTGAAGTTCTCCTTTAAGATTCCTCAGTAATGTGTTTGTGTGCGTATGGGGGTGCTGGGTGTTTGTGGAAGGACTGATCCAAAGCTCTGCGATGCCTCATGAGCGAGTTCCGCTGGAATGCAGCACTGAGGAGCTCATTGTGAGGAAGAATAAAGAGAGGAATTGATCTTCATCAGCTGCAGAGTTCCTCAGCGGGTCTGATATGGACACGGGTCACAAACGAGCTGCATTTATTCACGATTACAGGGAATACAACGGAATTTGTTGACTCCAAGTGTCATTACTCCCTTAAGCTCTGCACTTTCATAACTACATACACCTACACATTAATTTCATAGTGGACACTGAAAAATCCATAATAGATACAAAATAATTTATAGTAGACACTGAAAATTCATAGCAGACAGTGATAATTCAGAGTAAATAAACAATAATTAATAGGAGAAAGTGAATAATTCATAGTAGATACTGAATTATTCATAGTAGATGCTGAATAATCCATAGAATATATTTATTCATTCATAGTATGCATTAAATAATTAATAGTGGATACTGAATAATTCATAGTAGACACTGAATAATTCGTAGTGGATACTGAATACTTCATAGTTGAGGCTGGATAAATCATAGTAGATACTGAATAATTCATGAATTATTCAGGTGTTACAGTCTTTGTTTATGCTGAACTGGACTTTTTTTGCCTTGTGGAACCTACTACAGTACCTATGGAACACAATAGCAGGCGGAGCCTGGTGAGGTCAGTGTCAATGAGTTTTTGACTGAACACTTGCGCACCGATCCAAGCCAAACACAGCCAAACAGCGACCCGAAGCAACACCACACTGACAGACTGGGAGTGTGAGTCACTCCATAAACTACAAACATCCCAGTGTCTTTACCCTAATGACTACAACACACAGAAACACACAAAACGTTGTGGTAAAATGTAACACGGAAGTGTTATGTCATCAAACAGATTTCAATGGAACATGTTTTTCGTCACATTCTCCTGTTACCATGGCAACAGGTTTAAATGCATACCTTCTGTTCTTGTTTTTAGGGTTATTAACATATGTTTTTTCAATTGAGCTTATTCCTCTATTTGACACAGCCTGCTTACACTAATCATATTTACTTTAAAGCAGATGCTTTTGTATTTAGCTGGGAAAGCTGTTCAGATTAAAAGCCACTGAATTATGCTAAATTTATTGGGTTTGCATTATTTTAAATGACTTTTTATCAACTCAGGACATCACTGTAAAGCCCACCAGCTGGGGGCGGGTTGGGACATTTGTGGTCATGTTGTCTTCACCTGACTGGAAAAAGTTAACATGGCCACTGAAAGCAGAGATATGTGAATGACTTGGGTAAAATGTATTATCACCTTTGCTTAAAAGTTAATAATTTCCTCCTAATTTAACTGCTGATGCACATCACTTCACGACTGTCAAGTATCTGGAGTATCTGCTTGAATCCTGAGGTTCTCTGTGAAGAACACGTGTGCCGTAAATCCCAAATATTTCATGGAGAAAAGATGAAAGGACAGCCTCGTTTGCATATGCTACTTTTGAGATTATTTTTTTGAGTATGGCTGGATCAGGAACATCCTCACTTTATCTCTTATTTAAGACTCAAGCTGTTTTATTAACCGCACACATCAATTTGGTTCACAATAGTTATTAAAACCAGTTCTATTATGTTGGATTAACCACCAACATCTTTAGGAAGTGGAATCAGCCAATCACATTCTCATATACAGTGGACAGGGTCAGTGAGGGAGAATGTCACTCTACTCCATCAGGAGGTTCTAGATCCATCACTGATTGTGAATGGGAGAGGCTGTCTAACCAGTGAGTGTGTGTCAGATGGTCTAATGAGTGGGTGTGTGTTAGATTGTCTAACCAGTGGGTGTGTTTTAGATGGTCTAATCAATGGGTGTGTGTCAGATGTTCTAACCAGTGGGTGTGTGTCAGAAGGTCCAGTTAGTGGGTGTGTGTCAGATGGTGTAACAATTGGGTATATGTCAAATGGTCTAATCAGTGTGTGTGTGTGTGTCAGATGGTGTAACAAGTGAGTGTGTGTCAGATGGTGTAACCAGTGAGTGTGTGTCAGATGGTCTAATCAGTGTGTGTGTGTGTGTCAGATGGTGTAACCAGTGAGTGTGTGTCAGATGGTTTAACCAGTGAATATGTGTTAGATGGGGTAACTAGTGACTGTGTGTTAGATGGTATAACCAGTGAATGTGTGTCAGGTGGTGTAACCAGTGAGTGTGTGTGTCAGATGGTATAACCAGTGAATGTGTGTCAGATGGTATAACCAGTGAATGTGTGTCAGATGGTATAACCAGTGAATGTGTGTCAGATGGTGTAACCAGTGAGTGTGTGTCAGATGGTGTTACCAGTGAGTGTGTGTCAGATGCTGTTACCAGTGAGTGTGTGTTAGATGGTGTAACTAGTGAGTGTGTGTTAGATGGTGAACAGCAGCAGCTCTATGCCAGGACTCTTTACGGAAGGAATCACTGTAGAAATGCTGCACAGATACTCATATATATGTTGATATGTCTGTTGCATGCTCCACAACCACCCCATCTCACAATGCACACAGCCATACACAGACACAGACAGATACACACACACACACCACACACACACACACACACACACACACTCAGTGCTGAATGCTTTAAATGGCTGGAGCTCAAGCATGCAGGGAACATTCAGGGCCGCTACTTGGAAAAATAACATCAGTACCAGAACAAAGACGCCCTTATAAAAAAAGGAGAGGAATTTTCTGGACCAGTGAAACCGACAGAAACCCGAATTCTGTCCCTACTTTAAACATATTTATAAAGGAAACATGGTCAGAAACCACATAATCAAGTCTATTAGAGATTACTGAACACCTCCACATGGTATGAGGCAACAAGCAAAAGCCTTAAATGATGCAGCAGTCTGGGATTAGAGGAAGGCTCTTTCTCTAGAGCTAAATTTTAGAAGTACGGGAAAATGGTCAAAATCTCGTATTGACGTTAAACTGTGCTTAGTTATGTCAGTTATGGCTGGACAGAGAGGAGTCTCATACTGATCTTTCCTTTAATCTGGACTATCTTAGGTCGTACTCACATTGGGCCTCGTTGCTTTGTGCCACCTCCCCCCATTCCCCCCACTGGCCTGTGCACACACTGCTCTTAACGTTTCGGACCAGAGCTCACTCACATCCTCACATCCCGCACTGCTTCCTGAGTCCACCTGAACCAAGTCCAAATGAACAGAACCCGAGTCCAAATGAATTGTGTCCTAGTCCATCAAAACTGTGCCAGGCTCCAGCTAAACTGCTCAGACCTGGTACTCCTAAAGTGAGACCACTCAGTGACTGTGCTGACCCCCCAGGGTTCCAAGCCCCATTACCGTGACGGCCCAGTGCACCAAATGAGTGACCTCAAATCAGGCAAAAACATCTGAAGCTGGTTATAACACTGTATGTATTAACCTTTCAGATGAAGACCTTGTTTTTGATGCACAGAGGCAGCAGCGGGCTGCATTAAATTCCTCACTGTGACTCAGACTTGGGCAGGTCTGTTCAGATTATTCAGCACAGAGATGGAATTAGAAGTGTTAAAACCACAGAGAAGGTCACTCTTATATAACTAGCGGGTAACCGAGGCCTTCAGGGTACACCAAGCAGAATCTGCATTAATCACAATTAAAATAACAGGCAGTGAATGAAAGGTCATTAGGCGGTCATACATTGCTGTACATATTCAATGATCTCTAGAGCCAAGCAGTTCTGTAATGTTCTACCAATCCAATCTCCGAAAAAATGCCCTGGGCTCAGCTCAGAGCAGCCTTGAGGAACAGTTCTCCAGGCTTCCTGAAGGACATTCTAGGACTTAATGCCTGAACCAGTGAAGAAACAGGTGCAGATGATTCCAGATGATCAGGCGGTGATCAGTATACTGATGGTGCTGAATGCTGAGAGGTTGGAACACTTTTTCCTAGGGACATTTAGACACTTTGCAGCCTATCACAGTAAAACAATTGTTTCCATTTCTTTCATTTAATCTACTCAATAGGCCAAAGATAAGACAGTTTGACAGGCAGAAAATAGTTTTTTTGCCCTAACAAGGAGATCCAAAGCGAAATATGAAGAAATGAGGTATGGCTCATGACTTTCGTACAGTACTGTACTTCAGTATCGAGTGGGACACTGCAGCGCCTTTTTACACAACTGATCTAGAGTCAGTGTGACATCGTAAATAGGGAGGAATCAGATCCCAGATCAGTCCTGCTTTGTGAACAGTGGCCCTGGTGCTGTCTGAAACAGCCGACCGGACTGGTTAGTTCATGTTTACAGCTCACAGTAAGTCCTACTGTGTCCTAAACCTAATGAAGAACTGGATGTGATCTGAACGGGGTGAGTGATGATGTAATTATGGGAACATCAGCCTCGCAGCTGCAGATCCAAAGTAATAAAAGAACATTTGGACTCCAAACGTGTCTTTGCTGATTGATTAGTGAGTTAAACACATGTGAATTTGATTTTTGGCATCTTTCTGATGGTTCTGGACATGGTTAGCTGCAGAGTTTGAGCATGTGTTTGTGTGGAAGTGCTGGTGGAACGTGCCTGAGAACTATTCAGTCATACAGAAATGAGCACTCTGGTGTTTTTCAACCTGATCTGCATCTGCCACATCTGCAGCACACGGTCAGTTACTGCAACTTCAGCACATTTTCCCCAAACCCTCTAAATCAAAAGACACTGAAATTAAAGGCGGGTGGGCTGCAGAATTTGTAACAAGACTGGTGACATTAGTCCTGCATAAATATGACAGAATTCAGCTTTGATCTGAACTTCAACGCTGGTGTGACCTGGAGGATATTGGTGAGGTACAAGCGCCTGGTGCTTCATCACTGGGGTCCTGCTCAATTCATCTTAGTTTGACCCCACAGACATTACACACATTATACTGACTCTTTTATATATAAAGAAATAATTCATAAAAAATGAATTCATTTGCTCTAAAAAAGGCAAGAATATGACCTTTACTGACGCACAAGGGGGTCATGTTCATAAACACAAAAACCACAGCAGATACCCTCTGCTGTTTCACTGGACAACCACACACACACACGCGCACACACACACACACACACACACACACACACACACACACACACACACACACACACACACAC
>JBBPCY010077006.1:0-28094 GCA_037974405.1 Brachyalestes nurse | reverse complement strand
ACTGCTGACCCCCTGATACATGGCCTCAGCCTTCAAGAGGAAAACCACAATGCAAAGAATAAAGATATAAATATCATGCCTTGAATCCACCTCTTACTCTGTAGAGTTGCCTGTTCTGTATCTGGTGCAAAGTGTCGTTGCAGTGTGGTCTTCTAGGAGCTGTCATGAACATGTGCTGTTTATTTGGTTTTGGTTCTTCTGGATCTTCATGTTTTTCACACTATTGCTATATTTACAGTACAGGTCTAGTCTCTATAGCTAAAGCAAACTTCAATCCCCAAATATGCCTTAACTGATATACTGAACTAGGGGTGAGGGGCAATGTGTGTAGTTGTTATACCATCACATGAAAATATGCCTGTGAAACTATATATACTTGTTACATACAATTTGAACAAAATTGAAGCTTGTTTTCTTTTCTTAGTGGATCTGAGCGACTATGACATGGACCATACTGATGTCATGGGCTCCAAGGCTCACTGATGCACATGTTAAACAAAGGTCCAATCCTACAGAAGAGCTACTAAGACAAGTTGCTGAAAAAAAGGTTCTGGCGATGATAGATCCATCAAAAGCCAACAGAGCTATAACACAAAACATCATGGTGTGAAACTTGTGATTTTTGGCTCAGAAAGAACACCTTTATAAGATGGAAATTTCAAACTCACAATAGAATTCACAAAGGAGTATCCAAACAAACCAGGAGAACAAACGAGTAAGAGAAACGTGTGTCTGCCAACATGGAACAGAGCTGGTGTGACTGCTGAACCCATGATAGCTCAAAGTCTGAACAATGTTTGGCCTCAACCTTCATGCAAAGTATAAAAAGAAATACAATCATGGGCTCCCAAGGCTCACTGATGCATATAGGAAGTGAAGGTCCAATCCCACAGAGGAGCTAGTATAAGACAAATTGCTGAAAAAATGTAAATTCTGGCCATGACAGAAAAGGGTCAGAATACACTGTGCATCACAGCTTGCTCTGTATGAGGGTAAAGCGGGTGGAACTCAGTGCCCTCTGTGGTAGCTTACTCCCAAAGTCTGAAAGATGATCCCCAAAAAGAATGAGTACCTTGTGAGGCATCCGCCTTGCTCAAGAATATCATCGACCTCTCACTCCAACTGGACAACTGTATTTGGGAACGTAGATGGAGCAGAGAAGGCGAACAGGCTCCTAGGCCCGAAAACGGCTCTTGGGATCCAGCCCCATCATTCTCAGGCCTCGTGTTCCAGAGACCATATTGATGTCATGGGCTCCAAGGCTCACTGATGGACGTTGGAAGCAAAGGTCCAATCCCACAGAAGAGCTATTATAAGACAGATTGCTGAAAAAAAGGTTCTGGTGATGATAGATCCATCAAAAGCTAGCAGAGCTGTAACACAAAACACCATAATAGTGTGAAGCAGATGTCATTTTTCGTTCAGAAGGACCACCATGTTGGCAGATGGAACTTTCAAACTCTCAACAGAATTCACAGAGGAGTATCCAAACAAACCAGGAGAACAAACATGTCTGCTAACATGGAACAGAGCTGGCTTGACTGCTCAACCCCTGATAGTCTGAACAATACCTGGCCTCAGCCTTCAGCCATCATGCAAAGAATAAAAAGAAATAAAATCACGGGCTCCCAAGGCTCACCAATGCATGTGGGAAGTGAAGGTCCAATCCCAGAGAAGAGCTACTAGAAGACAAATAGCTGAAGAAAATTAAAAAGCTTTCTCTGTATGAAGGAAAGCAGTTGGAACTCAGCGGATCTCAGAAATGAACTAGTTCCACATGAGCCATCCGCCTTGCTCGAGAATCACTTCGACCTCTCACTCCAACTGGGATCCTGCCCCATCATTCTTAGGTCTTGTGTTTCAGTAAACATCATCATAGTGTGAATCGGATGTCATTTTTGGTTCAGAAGGAATACCTTTAAAAGATGGAACTTTGAGACTTTCAAAAGAATGAACAGAGGAGTACCCAAACAAACCAGGAGACCAAACAAGCGCGAGAAACGTGTCTCCTAGATCGTGCAACAGGGTTGACACGACTGCTGACCCCCTGATACATGGCCTCAGCCTTCAAGAGGAAAACCACAATGCAAAGAATAAAGATATAAATATCATGCCTTGAATCCACCTCTTACTCTGTAGAGTTGCCTGTTCTGTATCTGGTGCAAAGTGTCGTTGCAGTGTGGTCTTCTAGGAGCTGTCATGAACATGTGCTGTTTATTTGGTTTTGGTTCTTCTGGATCTTCATGTTTTTCACACTATTGCTTGTCTGGTATTGCATAAAGCAGGCTAATAGATCATTTCTTGTCATACGTTTTTTTTTATTGTAGATATTACTGCACTGTCTTAAATGTAAACTAAGACAATTCTTCGAAAGTAATTTAGAAATGAAAATGATTTAATACTTTTTTGTTTTTCTCAAACTGATATGGTGTGCTCTGTTCTGAAAAAGGTCGAGTGTCAAGAATTCCCTGTTAATTTTCGTCCTTGCCATGAGTCTAAGCCTTGGAATGTAATTCAGTAGTACTGAGGTACTTGCAGACTATGCATCTTCATTCACTCTGTTCTCCGTTTGGCCTTTTACTTATTGCTCTTTCTAATCTGCCACAAGCCAAGCGAACCACTCTCGCTCATCTCTTATACAACTTTTCCTATATATTAAAAAAAAAACCTGGGGCACTTACTCTCTTAACTTCTTTTCCCTACTTATGTTTTTACCTGACTTGTTTCTTTTTGACAGGGTTTGTAAAGGTGTGTAATTTAGCTGGCAGTAACTTGGTTAAAAGCAGATGTTGATTTGATTGTAGCTTTACAGGTATGAAGAACAGATATGAACTACTTAACCACTGATATACGTCGCTCTGTTCTGCGCAGTAGCACAAAAATACCTTTTTCTGCTACTACGCAGCTACGCAGAACCCTTTTGGCTGAGGGTATAAGGTTCAGGCCGTGAAAGTGATCAGACTAAATGTTTCCAAGCATATTCTTTCTTTTATCAGAATGTTAAAGGTGCACACCACCCGACTTCAACCTCAATTGTTGCCCGATCTGATCATTAGTTGAATTATTAAAGGATTATTTGGCTGTAAATGTTTTTTATTATTAGAGTCTGTATTTTACACTGAGGTAAAATACACCGTGATCCTGATCGGAGTACTGAAACATTATACAGTCTCTGTGCAGTGTAATGCCATAAGTGCTGTGGTTTATGCTACGTGCTCACAGTCTGTCATTAAAAACCATTGCTACTCCAACTGCTGAGTCCACATCCTCACCACATGAACAGAGCTGGCGTTCAAAGTCTGAACAATACCTGGCCTCAGCCTTCCGCCATCATGCAAAGAATAAAAAGAAATACAATCATGGGCTCCCAAGGTTCACTGATGCATTTGGGAAGCGAAGGTCCAATCCCACAGAAGAGCTACTATAAGACAAATTGCTAAAAAAGAGAGAAAAGCTTTCTCTGTATGAGGGAAAGCAGATCAGCAGATCTCAGAAATGAACTAGTTCCACATGAGCCATCCGCCTTGCTCCAGAATCACTTAAACCTCTCACTTCAACTAGACAACCGCCTTTGGGAATGTAGATGGAGCAGAGAAGGCGAACAGGGTCCTAGGCCCAAGAGTTCTTGGGATCCTACCCCATCATTCTCAGGTCTTGTGTTCCAGTAAACATCATCATAGTGTGAATCAGATGTCATTTTTGGTTCAGAAGGAATACTTTTATAAGATGGAACTTTGAAACTCTCCAAAGAATGAACAGAGGAGTACCCAAACAAACCAGAAGATCAAACAAGCGTGAAAAACGTGTCTCTTAGATCGTGCAACAGGGTTGGCACAACTGCTGACCCCCTGATACATGGCCTCAGCCTTCAAGAGGAAAACCACAATGCAAAGAATAAAGATATAAATATCATGCCTTGAATCCACCTCTTACTCTGTAGAGTTGCCTGTTCTGTATCTGGTGCAAAGTGTCGTTGCAGTGTGGTCTTCTAGGAGCTGTCATGAACATGTGCTGTTTATTTGGTTTTGGTTCTTCTGGATCTTCATGTTTTTCACACTATTGCTATATTTACAGTACAGGTCTAGTCTCTATAGCTAAAGCAAACTTCAATCCCCAAATATGCCTTAACTGATATACTGAACTAGGGGTGAGGGGCAATGTGTGTAGTTGTTATACCATCACATGAAAATATGCCTGTGAAACTATATATACTTGTTACATACAATTTGAACAAAATTGAAGCTTGTTTTCTTTTCTTAGTGGATCTGAGCGACTATGACATGGACCATACTGATGTCATGGGCTCCAAGGCTCACTGATGCACATGTTAAACAAAGGTCCAATCCTACAGAAGAGCTACTAAGACAAGTTGCTGAAAAAAAGGTTCTGGCGATGATAGATCCATCAAAAGCCAACAGAGCTATAACACAAAACATCATGGTGTGAAACTTGTGATTTTTGGCTCAGAAAGAACACCTTTATAAGATGGAAATTTCAAACTCACAATAGAATTCACAAAGGAGTATCCAAACAAACCAGGAGAACAAACGAGTAAGAGAAACGTGTGTCTGCCAACATGGAACAGAGCTGGTGTGACTGCTGAACCCATGATAGCTCAAAGTCTGAACAATGTTTGGCCTCAACCTTCATGCAAAGTATAAAAAGAAATACAATCATGGGCTCCCAAGGCTCACTGATGCATATAGGAAGTGAAGGTCCAATCCCACAGAGGAGCTAGTATAAGACAAATTGCTGAAAAAATGTAAATTCTGGCCATGACAGAAAAGGGTCAGAATACACTGTGCATCACAGCTTGCTCTGTATGAGGGTAAAGCGGGTGGAACTCAGTGCCCTCTGTGGTAGCTTACTCCCAAAGTCTGAAAGATGATCCCCAAAAAGAATGAGTACCTTGTGAGGCATCCGCCTTGCTCAAGAATATCATCGACCTCTCACTCCAACTGGACAACTGTATTTGGGAACGTAGATGGAGCAGAGAAGGCGAACAGGCTCCTAGGCCCGAAAACGGCTCTTGGGATCCAGCCCCATCATTCTCAGGCCTCGTGTTCCAGAGACCATATTGATGTCATGGGCTCCAAGGCTCACTGATGGACGTTGGAAGCAAAGGTCCAATCCCACAGAAGAGCTATTATAAGACAGATTGCTGAAAAAAAGGTTCTGGTGATGATAGATCCATCAAAAGCTAGCAGAGCTGTAACACAAAACACCATAATAGTGTGAAGCAGATGTCATTTTTCGTTCAGAAGGACCACCATGTTGGCAGATGGAACTTTCAAACTCTCAACAGAATTCACAGAGGAGTATCCAAACAAACCAGGAGAACAAACATGTCTGCTAACATGGAACAGAGCTGGCTTGACTGCTCAACCCCTGATAGTCTGAACAATACCTGGCCTCAGCCTTCAGCCATCATGCAAAGAATAAAAAGAAATAAAATCACGGGCTCCCAAGGCTCACCAATGCATGTGGGAAGTGAAGGTCCAATCCCAGAGAAGAGCTACTAGAAGACAAATAGCTGAAGAAAATTAAAAAGCTTTCTCTGTATGAAGGAAAGCAGTTGGAACTCAGCGGATCTCAGAAATGAACTAGTTCCACATGAGCCATCCGCCTTGCTCGAGAATCACTTCGACCTCTCACTCCAACTGGGATCCTGCCCCATCATTCTTAGGTCTTGTGTTTCAGTAAACATCATCATAGTGTGAATCGGATGTCATTTTTGGTTCAGAAGGAATACCTTTAAAAGATGGAACTTTGAGACTTTCAAAAGAATGAACAGAGGAGTACCCAAACAAACCAGGAGACCAAACAAGCGCGAGAAACGTGTCTCCTAGATCGTGCAACAGGGTTGACACGACTGCTGACCCCCTGATACATGGCCTCAGCCTTCAAGAGGAAAACCACAATGCAAAGAATAAAGATATAAATATCATGCCTTGAATCCACCTCTTACTCTGTAGAGTTGCCTGTTCTGTATCTGGTGCAAAGTGTCGTTGCAGTGTGGTCTTCTAGGAGCTGTCATGAACATGTGCTGTTTATTTGGTTTTGGTTCTTCTGGATCTTCATGTTTTTCACACTATTGCTTGTCTGGTGTTGCATAAAGCAGGCTAATAGATCATTTCTTGTCATAAGATTTTTTTAAATTGCAGACATTACTGTCCTGTCTGAAATGGAAACAAAGACAATTTTTTAAAAGTAATTTAGAAATGAATTTTTTTTTGTTTTTTGTTTTTCCTCAAATTGATATGGTGTGCTACTGTTCTGAAAGAAGTCGAGTGTCAAGAATTCCCTGTTAATTTTAGTCCTTGCCATGAGTCTTAGCCTTGGAATGTAATCCAGTAGTACTGATGTACTTGCAGACTGTATGCATCTTCACTCTGTTCTCCGTTTGGCCTTTTACTTATTGCTCTTTCTAATCTGCCACTAGCCAAGCGAACCACTCTCGCTCATCTCTTATACAACTTTACCTATATATTAAAAAAACCTCGAGCACTTACCCTCTTTGCAGCTTTTCCTTACTTGTGTTTTAACCTGACTTGTTTCCTTTTGACAGGGTTTGTAAAGGTGTGTAATTTAGCTGGCAGTAACTTGGTTAATAGCAGATGTTGATATTAGTCTAGCTTTACAGGTATGAAGAACAGATGTGAACTACTTAACCACTGATGTACGTCGCTCTGGATAAGAGCGTCTGCTAAATTCTGTAACTCCGGCACAAACATCCATGGCTTTCAGGGTACTGGTTCCATGTTGACATTGTACTGGACAGGGCCATCAGTTCGGCAGCCTCTTCTGAAAGCCTCTTCGTTTGCAATTCTCTGATGAGCAGTCAGTCACTCATCAGGCTTTCACCCCAGTCTAACTGACAGATCTGGAAAAGATCTTCTCTGCTGTCCGACCTCCTCCAACCCTTCCACCTAAGTAGCTCTTCTGAAGCAGGCAGAATATACCCACAGTAGCGTCAGCCATTCTTCAGCAGGTCACCAATCGAGTGCCAATACAGCTATGCTCCGCCCATATTACCCCAGCAGTATAAGGGTACCAGCGGCAGCCCTTAAATGTTTTTTTTTTTATATATATTTGTTGTGCTCACTATAGACTGACAATTTTTCCTTCAGCCAGCTTTAGTTTTTGTCAATATTCAGGCTTTCTGAATGACACATAAGCACTGGCAAGGCTCCCCATATAAGTAATGGGTTAAGCAAGCGGCACAAGTCCGAGGTCATGGGTTCCAATACTGAATAGTCCAAGTCCCCTTGTTCCTCACAACTAAGTCCTTCCATGTAGATAATGGCCTACAAAACACCTGCTAGCAACTCAAGTCCATGATAGTTACATTCAACAAATAAACTGTGCAGAAGTGTGTTCTCTGCAGAGGATGCGTGCCTATCTTTTAAATCACCAAAGCATAACTTCAGCAGGGGCACCCAAGCATTTGCATATGACTGTATTTATAGAACCATGAGAGTTTAAAGGAGCTTTTGAACACATCCACTCTAAGATAGAAAACTTCTTAAATATACAATGAACTGGAAAGGCTTTTTCTGCTTCTATACAGAACCCTTTGCCTAAGGGTATAAGGTTTGGACCGTGAAAGTGATCAGACTAAATGTTTCCAAGCTTATTCTTCCTTTTATCAGAATGTTAAAGGTGCACGCCACCTTTTTCAACTGTTCCTCGATTGTTGCCCATTCTGATCATTCGTTTAGTTGAATCATTAAAGGATTATTTGGCTGTAAATGTAGACACTGAGGTAAAATACACAGTGATCCTGATCTGAGCACTGAAACATTATACAGCCTCTGTATTGTTTAATGCCATAAGTACTGTGGTTTATGCTACGTGCTCACAGTTTGTCATTAAAAACCATTGCTACTCCAACGGCTGAGTCCACATCCTCACCGTAGACCACAGGTATGGGGAACACTCGCTCTACTTCCTGCTTCAAGACCTCATTACGTGACAGAGCGCTCCCACTACCCATGATCTGTTTCACCCCGGCGGCCAGTAGTGTCTCAGGGGGCATCATGGAGGCCAGGTTAGTCAAAATCCCTCTGCAAATGGCGCGGGTCATGTGACCCAGGGAGAGGTTGGTGGGGGAGATGTTGGACACCTGGCCAAGACTGGAGTGATCGTGCCTCTCGCCCAGTAGAGTGGGGCTCACACAGAGGTCAGTGCTGGGTTGGGTCAGGGCACACCGGACCAGTGTGGAGTACACTTCAGACTCGCTCAGCTCCATTCCTGCACAAAATGAAATGAGAACCAGATCATCATCTATACTGGTGTACCATGAAACTGTATAATTTGAGAGCATCATATCCACGATCAAATAGTAGCGTTCCTGTTGCATAGCAGTCATTTTTTTATTTTAATTGCTTTCTTTATAATATCCAGTTTTTTATGCAATGTATGCTTAGGACTGTTTTGTAAGAAAACTAATATAAACAGTAAGTTTCCTTCCTGGGAATGTGTTTTCTGTCAGGGTTAACATTTACAATACTCTGTAAGATTAAATTTTGTTACTTGAGAGCATGGTCCTTTAACCTGGCACCAGTTACATCACGCAGGGGTTTCTTAAAACCTTTAAATGGTTTTGTGTACATTTGTTTTTAAAAGAACCACCCATTGACAGTTTCCTTGGGGAACCAAAATTCAACATCAAAAGATCAGTCTCAGCTGAACATAGAGTACTAAGGGATCAACTTCCATTAACAATCAATTACCAGCTCACAAAATATCAGCTACTTTTTTTTTTACAAACAAATCTTTATGATTTTCACTGCTTTCATTGTTTTAAACGTTTGCTTGCAGAAAGACAGATTATCACTCGAGGCAAAATGGCTTTAAAATATTTGCATAGCCGCCTAAGACTTTTACACAGTCTTGTACTTGGCCAAAAATGTCATGGTCATGGGCTCCCGGATGGCACAACCCTCTAAGCATTGGCTCTGTTGACATGAGCTGGACTTTAAAATTTGCAAAAAATTGCATTTATAAATAGAATGTTGAAACATCAATTAGCCTTTAGATAAGAATATGAAATTATGAAATTACCAAATTCTTTCATCCAAGAAGTCAGCATTCCTACAAACATTGCCATGACGTTGCCTCCATTGAGAGCTGCAGCCACAGCCAGGTAAGTGTCGTGGAAGTAAGGGAAGTAAGCAATGGGACAAAGGGGGTCTGGTGTCGCTGGAGGGACGAAGTCAGCAGGCATGGCAAACGTCAGCTGAGCCGAAGTGCTCAGATTTAGAACTGTGAATAAGATTTTGAAAATTACATATAAAAGATATACATACTCAGCTTATGTAGATGGTACAGGACAAATTATATTGGTAACTTAATGTTAAAAGGCCCATTTGGTGGACACGTTTATTTTTTCCTTCTTTTTTGAAATAGAAGTATTATGTAAGCACTGATTTCAAAATGTTTTAAAATGTTCAAAGTGGTCTTGAAAACTTATCTGTAAAATTCACATATTTTTTTTAAATCTTTACATTAGGGAATTACTACAGGAACAATGGAACATTACACATTTTTGCATTTTAAAGTGATGCATGTGCATAAAACTATACCTGCATCCGTCTTATCCTTCATACAGGAATATACGCTGCACTGGAAGTCTCCCAGTGCCGCTCCAACAGGGGTGCCAGCAGGAATTCCATGCCATTCTAAGCACGTCTGTCCAGCTATCGACCCAGACTCTACAGGCACAGGCAACAAGTGCACTGGAAAGCCAGAACCTTTCAGTCTAATAATAAAAAACATCCAGATTCAAATCAATAAAGTGGCCCCTCACACAGTGTGAACTGTGAAATTCTTTCTCTGTATTTAACCCATTCACCAAGTGAAGCAGTGGGCTGTCACCAACAGAGGGCGCCTGGGGAGCAATGTATGGGGACGGTACCTTCCTCAAGGGTACCTCAGTGGTGCCACCGGCAGTCCTGGGACTCAAACCCACAGCCTTCTAAATGCAGGGGCAACTCCTTAACCACTAGAACACCAGTTACCCCAAACCAGAATCATGCTACCAATACAATACCTGTTTAATATTGGCATGTAAAGGATCTACATTAGCATTTAAGGTAGTGTTCAAAGCCCAAAATGGCACAGATTTTTACTTTTATTTGTGGTCAGAGTTATTTGTGGTCGCTGAGTGTTCTCGTGTTTTTCGTTTTGTTCTTCCTAAAGCCCTGTATTTTATTACTGTAAATTAAATTAATTTCTTACTGTATTTACCTACTTATACCTAAGAAAATGACAATTTACAATTTACAATTTGCGGGTGCTCTTGGAACGTGACCCCCGCAAATGTCGGGGGTTTACTGTATACCGTATTGGAATTGCTTGAGTTTTCTGAATTTCACCCATTCACCAAGTGAAGCAGAGGGCAGCCGACAATGGCGCCCAGAGAGCAGTGTGTGGGGACGGTACCTTACTCAGGGTACTTCAGTGGTGCCACTGGCAGTCCTGGAATTCAAACTCACGGTCTACCGATTAAAGGGGCAAATCCCTAACCATTGGCACACCGTCCGCCCCAAGATCTCATTTCTTGCCGAGTAGGTATGATTTATGGTTATTCAATAAATATTTCAAATGCATTCTCACATCTCCATGTTCCACTGGTTTTTGGTGGTGCTGAAGTAGCCCCAGCTAGCAGCGTTCTGTCCAGTCATAACACAACCCTCAGAGCCGCATAACATGGAGACCACATAATCCTGGATGGTCCCAGCCACATTGAACTCTGAAAGGTAGGCTGGCCTGTACAGAGAAAGTGCACATTTTTCAGCTGTAATGTGAAAGGGCAGTGAATTTAAAACTCAAAAGATGGTTTGATTTACAAATGGAGGAAAATTAAGTAAGTTTACTGCTAGGCCTACTCCTTTCATCTGACTTCACATAAATTCTGCAAATGCCTGGTGCTTCCAACCTGTGCTTGGTGTACCAGAAGATCGAGGCGCAGCCGTATCCAGTGGCCACACTCAGGTGAGACTCCGGTTTGGGTAATGAGGACAGGAAATCACTGCTACAGCGTCCATCCTGCCATGTGATCAGGGCACTCACGTCTCGAGGTCTGAATGTGTGACCCACATCACACCTGGACCATTCACAACCTGTTAAGTTAAAAGGACACAACAAACACTTAATTAACGGTCCATTCAACAGGCCATCTGTACTGACCTATTACAGATATGATGTGTACACATACAGAAAAAGCTATACAAACAAGGAAAGCTTTAGGTTACTGCTGCAGTATGTGTCCAAAAGAATTCACACCCCCTCCAGTTGTTGAATTCAGCTACTTTAATGTGCATTTATTACTAAAACATCTGGTCAGCTGTGCAAATACAGCTACATTACATTGACATTACACATTACACCCACAGGGACTTTAATTACACTGCATACAAATACACAGACTTTAACACGATGTCGGCTCCCCCTTTGCAGCTATTACAGCTTCCTCTCTTCTTGAAAGGCTTTCCACAAGATTTTGGAGTTTCTGTGGGAATTTGTGCCCATTCATTCTGTAGAACATTTATGAGGTCAAGCACTGATGTTGGACGAGAAGGTCTAGCTCCACCCCAAAGGTGTTGGATGGGGTTGAGCTCAGGCCAGTCAAGTTCTTCCACACCAAACTCTTCCAACCATGTCTTTATGGAGTTTGCTTTGTATACTGGTGCATAGACACGCTGGAAAAGGGGTTTCCTCAAACTGTGTCCACAAAGTTGGAAGCATGGCGTTGTCCAAAATGTCTTGGTATGTGGAAGCATTAAGATTGCCCTTCACTGGAAGTAAGGGACCTAGCCCTAGCAATATTCTATTATCTAGTGCTACCACAGAAGAAAATATGCTGTTACTGAAGCAAGTGGGGGTTGTATGTTGATTTCAGAAGAAGTCGGATGAGGAGGTGTCTACAAACTTTTGGACACATAGCGTACACAGACTGTGCACCTCTTTCAGAATTCCAGAACACGACCCCATGCATCTGTCCTGATACCCCAACACATATGACCTTATTCAGCTTCTCCTTGGGCAGGGAGGCCAGGCACTGGTCCAGGGTGGCGATTATTCGAGCGGGATCCTGCTCGTCGGCCTGAATGGGAGAGTTTAGGTCATTTTCATAAAAAATTCGGAATGAATAAAAAATGTTAGCAAGTTCCACCTTAACAGTCTAACAGTTACCGCTGTGTCATTTCAAGGTTTGTTTTTTGTGGTAAGCAGCTGTGAACACATACATATTGTGATTAGATATTTAGAGTGCAAGTTACGACAGAGACAACAGACAACACAATAAATAGACAATTTTAACGGTAGTGAGTGTAACAGTATTGTGTGGACACTATCTAAACCTTCCAGAATAATTAGTATTGCACCATAAGTATGATTATTGCACAGGTGGCAGTCAGTGGCATTGAGCAAAGTGCAGGGAATGATAGAAACATGCAATAAATAGACAATAGATCAATGTGAATGGGATGTATAACAAACAACTCCATAAATACAGAGTATAGCAATGTAACAGTAGTGTGAATGTGATGCAAATCTGAAACAATAAAATAAATAGGGAATATAGCAATATAACAGTAGTGTAAATGGGATGTGAATCCATGACGATACAATATTAGACAATGAAGCCGTGTGATATAGGTGGGAAGCGTATGTAAACCTTTCAGAATGAATAATATTATTGATTTATGGTGAAACAGAAAATTCAGCCACGGGCTCAGAGAAGCTGCCGAGACCTACGTGTTCAGTCTCTTGGTTGTGGAGCCCAGAGTTTGTGGGGAAACTTCTGCTGTCCGTCAGGATCTTTGATTGAGAATCAAGCAGCACAGCCTTGATGGAGGTGGTCCCCAGATCCAGACCCAAAACATACCCAGGAGCCATGGTCGTATACTACTGTTAAAGTACTGGAGTAAAAAATACAATTACCACATTGAAAACTTTTATTGTGGGTGGTATTTATTCTAAGCAACGTTTTCTGCAATCATGAAGCAGCTCAAACACTCAGTTAATCAGAAACTCCGCGCCTGCATCCAAAGTCCATGTTGAACGCGTGTTTACTGACACAGTTAAGAGTCCCACCTCGTTATTATCTTATTGTGGTTTTTAAAAACAATATTTTATTTAGTAGTTGTACTTGGTACCTAATTTATTTTTTCATTAATCTACTTTTGTCACGGTGATATTTTTATTTTTAATTTATATTTAATTACTTACTTTTATTCATTTTACTTCCTCTCCTCTATATTCGTTGCGTCTGGGACTTTTATTCTATAAACGGTTCTCCCCAAAAGGCACTGCGGTGGAACATGGTTGCTGAGGAGTGACGTGCATGGCGTTTTGTGTTGGATGCGAGACTTTTTAGAATAAAAAACACTCCTGGAAGGCACAACATTGCTAAATTACCATTAAGAGTCACCAGAAGTGTAATGGGAGTAATGGTGGTGTGATCTTGTACGAGGGACAGACATTTACGCGGTGTTTTCTGTAAAAAGTGTGGGTAAGTGCTAGTGAGCTAATAGAAATTAGCCGGACGGGTCAGTGAAGTGGCAGTAACCGACTGTGTTCATTGAGTGTGTGTTTTTTTTTTAAACTCTCTGTCTCTGTTCTTTTTTCTGCAGTGTTACAGTGTCGTTCTTACCGACAGGCTATTGGTCTAGGCCAAAAGAATTCAGATAGTTGTTAAATTGAGTTACTTTAATGCGTGCTTAATGCTGACACGGGGGTATTCAGCTGTTCAAATACAGCTACAGTAGAAAAAACATTGACAATACATTGTGAGGAGCATTACGTTGTCTAAAATGTCTTTGTATGCTGATTGGGCCTAGCCCAAACCCTGAATAACAATACTTTTGTCCATATAGTGTACAGTCTTCATAGAAACATTGCCAATAGAATGTGATGCTTACGAGCACACGAGCCTATGGTCGCTATGCCCAGTGCCAAGCCAGAGAGGTAGAAAGCCCCCACAGCGTTGGAGCAGTGGAACTGTTCTCTGGTGTGATGAGACCTAGCATGTTATTCCAACATCTGTAATCCAACAAATAATGATCCAGCAGCCGTATCTGACGGCTGATTAATGCTCGTGGCTGAATGCAGTCGAATCCTCAATGTTCTAACATCTAGTGCCATCACAGAAGAACAGAGGCTGTTACTGCAGCAAGGGATGGATGGATTCCCTTTAGAAAATATTTAATGATGGGGTGTCTTCAAACGTTTGGACACTGTGCACCTGACATCCAGAGATTCTTTTGGGGGGAAAATACTCGTTGAAGGCACACAATTCTTAAATTAACTGCGTTAAAGACCACCAGTAGTGTGATGGAAGTAGTGGTGGTGTGCCCTTGAACGTGGAACAGACATTTACGTGATGTTTTCTGTGTTAGTGAGCTGATAGAGGTTAGTCGGATGGTTCAGTAATCTGTCAGTAATGGATTGTCGTCATGTTTTCTTTAAAACTCTCTGTCTCTGTTCCTTTTCTGCAGTGGTACAGGGTCATTCTTGCTAAAGGAGCAGGATGGCCAGTCTGGCAGCTAAACGTGAGGGGCCGCAGTTCATCAGTGAGGTGGCAGTGAGGGGTAACGCGGCGGTGCTGGAGTACTGCCGGACCTCTGTGTCCGCCTTATCCGGGGCCACTGCGGGCATCCTGGGCCTCACAGGCCTGTACGGCTTCGTCTTCTACTTCCTCGCCTCCTTCCTCTTGTCGGTGCTCCTCATCCTCAAAGCTGGTCGACGGTGGAACAAATGCTTCAAGTCACGGAGGCTCCTTTTCACCGGAGGCCTTGTTGGGGGCCTCTTCACCTACGTCTTGTTTTGGACCTTCCTGTACGGCATGGTGCATGTGTACTGAACAGGAATGGACTCTGCGGTCCACAAACTCGAGCATCCGTTTATTGATAGAGCAGTGGTTCCCAACTCTGGCTCTGTGATGCCTCCCTGCCCTGAACATTTCAGAGATCTCCTCATTCCCAACACCTTAACAGCTCATTAAAGTGACATTCTGCCATTTTTTCCCCCTAAATTTGTTCTAAAATTGATTTCTCTTTCAGAGTGAAATGGTTTGATGTGAAACCTGCAGACTTGTTTTGTCATGGTGGTAATGGGAACCAGAAAAAACAACTATTTTAATCAGTATAAATCTTGATTAACCTAAATATGCCTATATTAGTTTTTGTGTGAGGTTGATGGTAGTAAAATAATGGTAAATAACAAAAAAACATGCATGTTTAAAAAAGCCCCAAGCATCATATTCATAACCTTTCTGTAGTTTTCTATGAGGTGCCTTTTAGAGGCATTAAATGACTTTGGTTTAGACATCTGGTTCCTATCGCCACCACTGGGAACAGTTGTGGTTCAAAGTTACTCTGGAATAGAGCGTTTCTGATTTCACATACATTTTAACTAAGTAATTTGTCATTATTTTAATTGGTGGAATTCTCTTTTAACAAGCCCTTCCTCTGCTGAAGTGGGTGTGTTGGGCAGGGATCCTGCATCTGAAATCACATACTGTATTGTAGTTTTGCATAAAACTGCATACTACGATAATAAAATGCATTAAATCAGTACATTAATATAGTATAGTAATGGGTGGTTTGGGGGGCAGCCCAGGGTCAGGGGTGAGAACCTTTTTGAGGTAGAGCACTGACAAAGTAGAAATCTGCATTAGTGGATAGATTGACAGTGCTAAATGTACAAATGTTAGCAACTAAATGTATAGACATAATCTTGTTTTTTTTTCCTCTCAATATTCAGAAGTGGGTAGTAAAATCCCCACACCTCTGATGGCATCTGATTGCACTGAACTTTACTGAAATGCTGCCCAATCTTGAACTGCCTCAGTACCTGGTCTTGAAGACCAAGGCGAAGCCTGCAGCCTTGAACCTTTTCCCTTTTACGATCTGAATACACATCAGTTCCTTAGAAAATGGCAAGAACTGCATGGCTCAGTTCGGAGTTTAGTATACTGTTTGAAGAAGGCACACCTTATTTTCAAACCTGTCACTTTCTCATTCCATCGAGGGAAAATATAAATGCACCACGTAACACCTAAATGTGTCTGAGCATTTCTAACATTTCTTCTAAATAAAAAAAAATCCCTCATTATCATTGTTGTAATTGGTTATTTTTGCAATACCGTGTTATTTAAATTGTTTTAAAGGGACGACTCAATTTACACAACATTTATTGTCTAAGATATTTAAAGCCGCACTGTAAATATAGTACATTTTCTGTGAAATGTGTTGCAGTTTACACATCTCCAGTGATCTAAACTGCCATTATTTATAAATTAACTGTTAGAAAGGAATGTTAATGAATATTATGGTGGCAGACACAACAGCACATTTTAGCCTGAAGTGACGCTTTTAGCTGCATCTAAGTTTTCAATACTGAACATTTATTCCATCTGTGAAAAAGTATTCCGACACCCCTCCTAGGGGAGAATTTGGATACTTAAAGGTGCACCTATTACTGACACAGGTACAAACATATCTTGTATACAGCAAACCCTATAACAAAGCACTGGCAATAAAATGGGACCATGCCCAGCACCAAGCCTCGGCCCAAGTTGTATTAAGCCCCATCTATGGGCCATGATGTAACTAACAAATACCAACAGTACATGACTTCCACTAATACTGTTGTGGTTGAGGTCAATTAGTTATTCACAGCAATGCAACATCTAGTGTAGAAGAGTAACAGCAGAGGCTGTTACTGCAGCAAACATTATTCAAAACTGTATGGTGTCATTAGACAAAGAGCTTTGAAACACTTGATACAGTGGTGCCACTTTGGTAGGAGTATGGATATCTTGGGCAAAATACCACCTTATTCAAAAGTGGAAATAACTTCTTGTTATACCCACCCACTTTCCAATCACAGCTGCAAAAAAACTTTGGTTCAGGGTGTCTGCAGGTCTCGAAAATGTCTTAATTTGACTGACCATCCATTTAAAAAATGAAATGCCTGAAGTGTACAAATGTTTTACATTAATTTTGCATGGTTTCAGCAGTTTAGTATCTATATAGAGACATGCCGATATGGGTGGTTACTTTTCTGAGAGATTTTTAGGACTTGCACAAACAAAATTGAATACTGAATACAAGTATTTGCTTGGTATACTCCTAGTTGATTTGAGATTTATTATTTGGAAACATCATCTTTTTTTGTTCTTTAAAAGCAAAGGACAGTGATAGCTACTGTATGGAATTTAAAAAAAAATGTAATTATGGCTAAATTATAAGCTTAAAGAGCAGAGATGCCTGAGGAACTAACATTTTTCTAAAAAAAAGAAGAACAAAAAATAGGATAAGAAAATGGAATAAAGGCACATATTTGATTTACAATCTCACATATATGTGTATACTGTTACCACACTGAAGGCGACTCTAACACCGGGAGCTCAGAGCCCCAAACCTGTTCCAACAGTGGTAGAAGTTAATACTGCTGCTTCCACAGGGGCCCTCCAGCAAGGCTGTGCCTCAAATGACTCCTTGCTCCCTACATAATGTACCATGTAGGAATTAAAATGCAGGCCTCTGCGCCCGAATAGTGTATAATATGTCTGACAAAAAGCCACTGTTGATTCAGTCATGTGTACAGAATTCCATAATGGACAAACTGTGCATTATTCGCATCTAGAAACTGGATTTTATAACTTACAGAGCACACTATAAAGGCAGTAGGAGCTCTTTCGGATTCAAAGACATCTGACGAACATATAACTAGCAGCTTAGTTGTTTAAAAGCGAGGAAAAGTATCAGATTGGTATCGGGAGACACTTGAGATTGTGGAAACACTCCTGAAAAAGTGGTACAGCGCGACCCCAACTCTCAGTTTTCATCTTTAGCGTCTAAGTAACTCATAAAAGTCATATTTTCATGGAGGAGAGGCAACAACTGTGTACTGTATGGCAGCTGGGCTTCATTGTTACTGCCTACTGGATGCACTTTTTTTTTTTTTTTTTTGTTTTGCACAGCAATAAATATTCAAAGCCTGCAAAATGTCCTTGTGTAAATTAAGTTTACACTTTAAATTATATTTTGAATGCTATTTTAAAAAAACTACTAAAAATCTTGGGGATGCCTGCAGACACCCTGTTGGTTCCCATAGGTTCTGAGCACTGACTGACAGGTAGAAGGACCTGTGCATGAGCTCACTCATACTTCATTCCTTTATTTCATATAATAAAACCCAGTCCTCGGCATGGTGCCGAATGTCTCTAGGTATCGTCCTTTCATTTCAATGGACTGCGTGGTGTTCTGGACATAGAGACTGGAGACATGGCCTTTCTGTCAGGACTGCGGTGGAGTTTGGACGACGCTGCCGTGGACGGTTGTTTTCTTTCTGGACTGCGAGGATTCCGTGACGACTCAGTGACCACTACCTGTCTCTCTGGACTGTGCGCAGATGGGGGCGACAGTGGCGTGAGTGGGTTTTCCTCCCCAGCCATCTTGTTCTCCTTCTTGTGATGTCCATCTTGTCCGTGGTGCCGATGGTGTCGACCGTGCTTCCCATCTCTGGACCTGCGCTCTCTTCTGTAGGTGGTGACATTAGCATTTACCATTTAACCTCTTACATTCCAAAAAAATGCCTTTAAAGCAGTCTTACCTTCCCACAGGCTCGAATTTCCTCTCTCTGTAGAAGGAGCTTGTGCTCATCATGTAGAGCAGGATCATGTCACATATAAACATGCCCTAGAAAACAAAACAATACACCAAGTGAACTCCGATGGTCCTACACACGAGTGGGCCCTTCATTCTGTCAAGCTGCCTGTGTTCCTGTCATTATCCTTCACCAGATTCTAATGAAGCTGAGATGGTCTTTAAACACTAGACAGCTTTGAGATACTCATGGCATTTGGCCCAGATATCTTTGTTTACAAAGGAGAGTAAGTCAGGTGTGAAAACCCAAGGGGTATTTGGCTGCGGCGCCTTCACTGATGTTGAAGAATAATAGAACGGTGCCCTCTTGTGGAAAAAGCTTTCAGGGAACTTGTGGACATCTGTTGCTATCCAGATACAAAAACATGTTTTGTTCCAGCTTTTAAGTTTTAAATCTTCAGTTTCTTAGGAAGATATTCTATTTCTGATGCCAGCTAGTAAATCATGTCAAAACCATTAAAATATATTGTGTTAAAGGTCAACATTCTGCTTTAATTTTAGGTGTGTACCATGTATAAGTCTAATTAGCATTAAAGGGCCCATATCGTGCAAAAGTAATTTCCTTCCATTTTTTCCTATGTACATTTTGGTGCTTTCACACTGACCTCCATTTGAAAACTATACTGCAAACCTGAACATTTTCAATTTGTTGATTGTGTGACATCAGGACCTTCAAATTAAAAAATATATACCCTTTTTAAATTTACAGTAGTTTGGCTCTGTCCAACCACAGTGAAGTCATAAGGAGTGTTTCAGAACACAATTTTGAATAAAAAGCACAAAACAGTACTTTGTGCCAGTTCTACATTTACACTAAAACACAAGCAGCCTGTTTAATTCTGAGGGATTGAAAAAAGGTTAGAAAATGCTCATATAGAAATGAATTAGGACCATTTCTGATACGTAAAAGAAATGTGGACTTCAGTGGACAGAGGAAAAATATAGTGTAAGAAAAATCAAAGAAACAACATTAAAAACACTTCTCCAGAATGCTCAGGTTCCCCTTGTGCTACCAAAATGTCTCAGATGCATCGAGGCATGAGCTTTGAAGGTGTGCTGTGACCTTGCTTGTCTTTTAAGGTATCTAGCAGATCCTTTAAGCCCTGTAAATTGTGAGGTGAGGTGTCCACAGATTGGACTAGTTTGTCACACTTCCTCCACTGGCTTGTCGTCTCCCCATGGTGCATCCTGGTGCCATCTCCTCCTCAAGTAAGCAACACACACCTAACTGTCCATATGATCTAAAAGAAAATGTGATTCATCAGATCAGACCACCTTAGTTCTGATCCTCACATGCCAGTGCTGGACTGGGTTCAGCACGGTGACCAGTCTACAGTGTGTTTGTTATATGTGAACACACCACAGCCCACAGTGTAAACAGCACAAAATTCTTTCTCTGCATTTAACCCATTCACCAAGTAAAGCAGCAGGCAGCCAGGAACACAGCGTCTGGGGAGCAGTGTGTGAGGACGGTACCTTGGTCAAGGGTATTCGAACCCACAACCTTCTGATTGCAGGGGCAATTCCAAAACACTAGGCCACCAGCTGCCTACATGAACATCTCGCTATTGGATTTTAAGTCCAATGCCTTAACCACTCAGCCACCCTGATTTTCTATCATACCCAGCATTGATGAGCTAACCTTTGCTAACCTTGTTTTGTGAAAAATTAAGTAGACCAGCTCAAATTCTAGTTAGTAAATCTGTTTCTCTTATTAGGATGAATTCTTATTAGTAAACTGCCTATTTAGTTCAAACATGCCTGCCGTCCTGTCAATAACACCCTAAAAAATTATTTAAGTGAAGTGTTAGGCTGAAAACCTTCATAAGAGAAAAGAAAGTAACCAATATGAGCAAACAAGGACAGGTCTTCTGTACATAACTAAAAGATCACTTACAGCACCCATTAAGGCAAGTCCAGATCCAATGTTCACCACTGTGGGGATGATACTG
This sequence comes from Brachyalestes nurse, assembly GCA_037974405.1. Classification (NCBI taxonomy): domain Eukaryota; kingdom Metazoa; phylum Chordata; class Actinopteri; order Characiformes; family Alestidae; genus Brachyalestes; species Brachyalestes nurse. Next base: position 7,462 of record JBBPCY010077006.1, on the reverse strand, counting down.
AACTTCCCTGCCTGGAAAAACAAATAAATGAGATAAGGACTAAGAAGAATATATTAATAGTATTGCAGATAAGGAGAGCAACAGTTTGATTTACCTGCCCATTGACCATTATATCAAATCGAATGCCAAAGACTTTATATAGAGTTCGATAGGTCTCTCCATCTCCGTCCCTGTAATATCGAGCAAATCTGCAAGACAAAATGGCATTTAGGATGCCGTAAAGCAAAACACTCAACAGTGAAAGGCTTTTAATACAAATATATTGAATATTTAAACATATTGAATGTTTACCAGGTTTATTTTTGAGGAAAACAATAGGAGCAGTGTTATAGACCAAACTACCTCCTTGTTGATATGTCCACACTCCGCTCAAACCTTTAATATGCGCTTTTATTTTGAAAATCGTTATTTAAGCGAAACATCCTATTTATACCAAGAAAGGCACTTGGTTGAATATTAAAATATGTAAAATATATGCCAACATACACCTGAAGTAGCTGTTTTGTTAGACAATACTATAAAAAAAGTTTAGTTCTCTAAAAAACAGTGTTGTGTCAGTCTGTAGAACCTTTTAAATCCAGGAAGAACCTTCAAATGATCTAACAGTTCTATACCAATTGAAGGATTTTTCCTAGAACATTTACATCATGTGGAGGTTCTTCATACATTTAGAAGGTTCTTTGCACTCGTACATTTCAGATATTAAAATATTTCTCTAAAAAACCATCCACTGAAAGGTTCTTTAGGGACCAAAAGTGGTTCTTCTATAGCATCACACAAAGAAAAACCCTCAAGATGGCACAGAACCGATTCGTCACACTTGAAAATTTCTTTTTCAACATGGTTTTTAGAAAATCATTAGTGGTTCTTCACTGCTCAAAGACCTTTTTTCCATCTATAAAGATGGAAAACCTTAAAAAGCAGAGTGTCCTAAAATGTTTGAGGTATGTTTTTGGATTCTTTCATAGAGACTAGCTGATGCTGGAAAGTAAGAACACCTGAAGTTATATCCTGAGGTGGCAGTGTCATTTGGTCCTTTCGAAGCATCCAGGCGAGTGAAGCTGTACTCAGGGTTGCACTTTGAGTAGTCTTTATCTAAATCACAGTTCCAGTCAATCACCACTCCAATAGATCCACCCTGCATGTGTATAATATAAAGAGAAAAAAAAAACAAAGCAGGTCAGTGCCTGATCACTGGTTCTGTGCATGTAGTTTTTGTTGATGTGTTTCATTGTCTTTTCTTCTCCACATGTTGTTAAAAAGCATAATGCAAGAAGCATTAGGGTGAACACAATGTAAATTGATCATAATGGCCTGCATACTGCTTAAGAGCTCCTCTATGGACAGAAGACAGTGCCGAATAATAAATGAGCAAGAGGAACTTCTAATGAAATCAATTCCATGCTAATCGAACCGCGCATCCTCCTTCGAAGCCTCTCCCATCCTCTGCCTTCATGAGAAATTCACTGTCGTGATGCTTCATCTCCGTTTGCTCTTGGGCTCAATGACATCTGAAGACAAAGAAATGAAAACTGCACAACATCATCCAAAGAACTTGCCTTGATAGCCATTTTACTGAAGTTATGACCAGTCCAGGACACTATTTCTCCGATGCGGAAGATGGGGCAGTAGGGTCCGAGCTCCTTGTCGTAGCTACAGTTCTTTAGATATGACTTGCTGACATTGGGTAGGACGTTGGATCTTAAGAGTGATAGAGGAAAACAAACAGTGTCACATTTCTACGAGAGAAAGTATGTTAGGCCATGGTCCAAACTACACTCTGTACATTATACAGTAAAGTGCAATGGATTGGAAGTCTGCTATTATGTAGTGGTGTCTGAAATGAAAAAATAGCAATGGCTGAATACTGAAGGCAATCAGTAACATTCAGTTTCACTAGTTTCACTACATGATTCACTAGTTTCACTATCACTTGCAAACATGTTTTGTGCTGAAAGGACTGTCTTAAAATAGCTCATTAATACTGAGATAAATAACTGTCTCCTAGAACTGGTTTATTAAAGTAACTGTATATATGTGGTTCTGTAAGGATTCCCAGTTCTATGCAGAGTTCTATACACATTTCTATAAGCATTGCTTATACTAAAGCACCCTTGAAGAACCATTTTTAGTCTGCATAGTCTAAAAATATGCTTGCTCTCTCTCTGAGCGAAGAGCTACTTTAAGGTGCACCCGTTGCTGACATAGGCATTCAGACTGGGGGTCTCTGGAGCAGCCAAGCAAGATTCTTAGCTCACCAAGCATTGGCTAGAAGGGGGCTGTCGTGATGGAGCTCCATACAGTACCTTTGGGATGGGCTGGAGTGGTTTTTGTGATCCATAACTGATTATCCGATATCAGTACCTGACCTCACTAACGCTCTTGTGGCTGAATGCAATCCAGTCCTCACAGCAATGTTCCAATATCTAATGCAAAGCCTTCCCAAAAGAGAAAGAGTGTTACTACAGCAAATAAGGAGCAACCTCCCTAACAATACCCTTGATTTCAGAAAAATAGGTAGAATGAGTAGGTGTCCACAAACTTGTGGGCACTAAGGGTATATAGTTCTATCGATTTTCCAACATAGGGAATATTTTCCAAACATTTGTTGCCTATCCTACCCCTCCCTTTAGAACTACAATACAATGCTACAACAAGGAGAGGTCAATAGTCGTAAAGCAGCTGCTGCATGAGAGGCTAACTCAGCAGCAGGACAAGATATCAGCCCTGTTATCTCAGCTGCTCACGCTTTTCCTCTTGCAGAGGAACACTTGCAGAGCTCTCTAATCACTTGGTCAGCTGTCACTAATCCCTTGATAATCACTAGAGGCACTTTGAGATGATATTATTGATCCTTGAGCCATAAAATGACTCTGTTGTGGTTTTTCAAGATATGCTAAGTGTTGCAGCGTGCAATATGTCAGAATCTGTAGCTTTTAACTCCAAAAAGAGACCCTTCTGTTTCATCTGATATAGCTGGTTCCTTTTTCTCTTTTTTACAGATATAAAACATAATTATAATGGTGTTGGGGTTTTTTGGTTGTTTTTTTTACAGATTTTCATATCCAATTATTTTATTAATGGGATTAAAACAAATAAAAATATATTATTCTCTGCAAATGTGATGCCAACTGATGCCACAGCCGTCTATAATCAGGGAGTATTATTGGCCTTGCTTTCTCTGGTTGGGTAGAATGACCCTTCCTGTCCCCAGCCTCATGCTAGCCAGCGTGAATGTCTGTCAACTGATGTAACAGAACTGGAAATTAAAGTTCTCCTCCAAGCGTGTTGAGCTGTCCAGCGGCTCTGAGGAAGCACTTCCCTGACCTCCCTCTCCCAAGCTGGTAGCACTGTTCAATGCGGGCCCCTTGCTAGTGGGTGGACAAAACTAGGCTAAAAATAAAAATATGAATAAATGAGAAGAAATATATGAATACTAAAACTATAAAACACTTAATAAAGTACATAGGCATCCTTTACTATTATTTCAAAGCCTTGTGATACTACATCATATCTATTTTATTTAATACTCCTAGTCCCTAGTAATATAATTTAAACTGGGAAATAAGAAATGGCTTGGGGTATCAGGTGGGCTACCACCGAAGAAGAGTCAGATACCACATTCAGTGAGAAACACTTTTGTTAAAAAGGCAAGAGGAATTCACAATTGACAGGACAGCAGGCCATGACAAGTGAGGGTGAAGCTTGAAGCAAGTTTGCTGACTCTTGTAGGCCTTTCAACAGTGACACCTGTCCAGAAATGCATGGGGGAGGAGGTGCTCTCATAGCGTCCCACACAACAGATGAGGAGCTTTAGTGATCCCATAACTGCCTGCTGTGTGTATAAATAGTAAGTGGGCACAGGCGAGACATGCAGAGAGGTCTTGTTTGCAAAGTCATCTCAATACAAACATAGCTCTGTATTTCCATAAGTCTAGAAGTCCATTCTATTCGAAGGCCACATGATATACATATAGTGTATGTTCACTTTGGCTGAGAGGCTGTTAATATACATAAAAGTTCATAAACTCTATGTTGAAAAGTATTCAGGCATCAGCTTGTCGACCATTCAGACACCAGCTTGTTGAGGTAGCCCCCCCCCACCATTCTGCAGTAGTCCTTTGGGAATTGTTTCCTACCAGATGTTGCAATTGCTGCTGGGATTTGCTTCCATTTAGCCATAGCATTCAGACAATGACGTTGGACAGATTCAGTCTGGACCACAAACAGTGCTCCAACTAATCCCAAAGCTTCAGTGCTAAAAAGAATGTGATTCCACTGCTCCAGGGTTGGATGATGGGAGCTTTATGCCACTCTAGACAGTGCATTTGCATGTATTTGTTTGACTGCTTGAGAGTGTCTCATTTTGAATTACAATTCTATGTACATTTCTTTATGTTTTAGCTTTTGCCCAGTATTAATGATCATCAAATGTGTTTTAAAAGGCATTCAAAGTTCCAGCACAAATGTCAGGTTTAGCGATACTGCAGCTAGTTTTCATTTTCCACACATCATCTGCTTTCCTATTGATATTTCACAGCTGAGTGCTCAACTAGATGCCTGTCAGCCAAGAATGTGTCTTAAATTAAGAGTCATATTAATTAGGCAAAACTGAATAACATAGAATAATTCCATTTGCTCAAGTGACAAATCAATTTGAATACACAATAATTAGAATTTCAACCTGTCATTTGTCATACATGAACACATCACAGCACAGCACATGGTGTGAGCGACATTTAACCCATTCACCAAGTGAAGCAGTGGGCATCCAGGAATGCAGTGCCTGGAGAGCTATAGTTGGGGATGGTAACCTGCACAAGGGTACCTCAGTGGTGCCCTGGGATTTGAACCCACAACCTGGCAGGGGCATATCCCTGACCACCAGGCTACCAGCTGACCCATACTTGTGAAAATTGTTTCTCTGTGAACTGATCTTACAAATATGTTTAAAGTCCCCTCAAGCTACTGTCATATTTTGCTTCGTACCTCAACAAGTCTCCTCCAACATATAATCTGGGTAATGACCTTGTCTTCACCAGAGCCTCTCCTGAACTCAACATTTTGGCTACCCCTCTCCTTCTCTCTGACCGCCATCTTTTGTTGTTCACATTCTCTCTCCAGACCTACTCCAACCACTCTTTCACTTCAATTGTTCACTCCAATCTTTGTTCACCCACTGTTTCCTCTGCCATCCTGTCATCCTTGATTTCACCTGGCACATCTCCCTCGCGTCCTTCAAGGGGGAATTGGCTACTCCTTTCTCTCCTCTCTCCACTCCTTATTCAACCAGTGTTGTCCACTGTCTTCTACAGTGACACACAGTTTACATCCTTCACCATGTCTGACATACTCCACAACAACCAAAGAGAATTGAGAGCAACAGAACGGAGACTTCTCATATCGTTCTCTTATATCCAGGTTTACTGTCATATTACAACACAACCACATCACCACTTGATCCAATCCCATCACTCACACTTCTAACCATATCCTCGGATCTTTTTCCTTATATTGCTCACATATAGAGTTTGAAAACAGGCCCAGTTCCAACAGCCTTCAAATCACCTGTAGTCACACCAATCCAAACAACCACAGACCGGTATTTCTTCTCTTCTTCCTTTCCAAAGTTCTGGAGTATGCTGCATATAACCAACTCAACCTATTTCACACTTCATGACTCAAACCAGGCTAGATTCAAACCAACCCATTTCACAGAAACTGCACTTTTAGCTGTCACTGAGGAGCTTCCTGTAGCCAAAAGAGCTAGTCTTCAGCTTTAATTCTTCTAGATCTTTTTGCACCTTTTGATATTGTCATCAGATCCTTCTGGCTGCACTAACCAAACTCGGAATCACTGGCTCTATATTGCTACATTGCTATTGTGTCATACCTTGAGAACCACAAGTTTGATGGAAAGGATCTATGTCTGCCTCACAAAGAATTACCACGGGTGCTCCGTAAGGAACACTCTCTCTCTAATATTACATCTTCTCATGATTTCTCCTGCCACTGCTCACGACACCTAACTCATCCTCTCCTTTCCTCTCACTGGCTCTCGGATCTCAGCCTGGATCTCTGGATATCTGCGTAACATTTCTTCCTGGACGACAGCCCATCACTTGAAGCTAATGCATTCTTCATCCACAAACGCCACTCACATACTCATTCAGTAGCTCGTTATGTCAAGCCTGGACCACTATAACTTGCTCCTGGCTGGTCTTCCTCTGAAGACCATAAGACCTCTAGAGATGATTCAGAAAGCAGAGGCACAGCTGGTCTTCAATATACCAAAATTCCACACACCACTACTACAGCAAACCCAAGGCTTCCTGTGGCTGCTCGCCTACAAAGCCAAATATGGTCTAGTTTCATCTTACCTGTCAGCACTGATCAGACCACAGGTCACATCTCACCCTCTTAGAGCATCAAGCACAGCCCGACATGACCCACCTCTTCTCACAGGTTCAATAATAACATGCATCAATAATTTTCTCAGCTTTGACACCAAAGTGTTGAAACAAACATCTTCTGACCATCAGAACTGCTGAGACCCTTTCAGTCTTCATCAAGAGACTGAAGACTCACCTCTTCACTGAGAACTTTGGATAATAACTACATGTCAGTGTCCTAAAATAATTTAACTAAAAGAAACTTTAACTAACTAAATGTAACTAACAGAAACACAAATTACTTATTCTATACTAACAGCTCTTATTTTAAAGTCTTATTTTAGTATTGTTGGGGACATGTTTTCTTGTGGACTACAAACTACCCGTGTACAAGGATCTGAATAAGAGCATCTACCTTAAATGCAAATATAAATATAAATCTCACAAGCTAAAATATAATTCTAAAATGTATAATTATAATAATAAATGTTAAATGTAATTTTTACAAGTATGTGAATTTATGATGACTAAAACGATTTGCCATAGGAACTGGTTCTTCTTGCTCTAAGAAGGAGGAGCTAAGATGTGAGGAAGAGATCTAAGGAAAGGAAATAAAAATGCATGTTTAAAGAAATGATACGCAATCATGATGTACCGGATTCAGGAAGTGTGTGTGCATTTGCACACGCGTGTGTGTGTGTGTGAGAGAGTGTGTGTGTGTGCATTTGTCTGTGTGCATGTCTGTGTATGTGTGTCTAAACTCCATCTCACATTCTCAAAGCAGGTTTCTACTTACTCTAAAAGTTCCAGTGAAGTCATTGGAACATTTGTGGTCTTCTTGAATAACATTTACCTAATATACCATTCAGGTTTCTGATCACACTGCTTTGTCTGTTGTTCAGATATGTGAAACATAGCTGCACAAGCATTGTGTGATCAAAAAGCCCAACATAGAACCTCTCTCTGCCCACACACCTTCGCACCTACCCACCCAACAGGCACACACACACACACACACACACACACACACACACACACACACACACACACACACACACACACACACACAC